>JAOWBW010000090.1:1018178-1283072 GCA_026119855.1 Campanula takesimana
GCAGGCGCAGGAACATGTGAAAAGTTAGCCATTGCCCAATATTTTGAAGCCATATTGAATCGACACCCAAGCTGTTAAGCTTGAAAAACAGAAACATGTTTTATGAAGGTGTTTGCTCTGATACCACTTGTTGGTCCCTAAGGGGCAACAAGGGTGTGAAAAATCGCTAGAGGGGGGGGGGGGTGAATAGCGTTTTAAAATTCTTTTCAAACCCTTTTGCAATTCAATGGCAAATGCGCACAACTCTTATTTTGGCTAAGTATAGCGCGCAACAAGAGTGTGAAATGCACAGCGAAAATTTAAAGCAGCTCTGCGCAGGGTATACTGCGTAGAGATAAAAACGCACGCGCTAAGTTTGAGGCTAAAGAGTGGCGCAAAAATGGTTCTAAGGCAAATGAGCAATAAAAATTACAACATCAAAGTGTAGCAATCAGAAAGATCAAACAAAGCAGTTCGTAAATAGTTAAGCAGGAAATATGCAGTAAATATAATGAACACGCTATTTGGAGAGGTTCAATCGATGAAAGATCTACATCCTCTACCAAGATGGTTAGTCTTGGATTTCTAATGGAGATCTTATAATATGAGTGAGTATTACAAATTACAACATTTGAGCTCAATACTAACTCAAGATCTATTATCTATGAAGAACAAATCCTAGACTAAACCGGTGTATCTCAAGAAGTAAGATCTAAATGATCGAAGCTTTAAGAGGTGTGTGTGTGACAGAAATTCTGGGCTCTATGAATATGAAAGATGACGAGCACCAAGAATTCTGGTGATATAGGGCTTTGCGATTTTGAGCAGGAGTTTGAAGGTTTGAAAATCTTGAAGGCTGTCCTAAGGAATCTGAAAATATTGAGCAGCAGTCTTCAGATCTTAAAGGTATCTCAATGAAGCATGAAACTCGAGCTCTTGAAGCATGCAAGCTTAAGAAACTTGGAAATGGGAATGAGCAGGCTATTTATAGCTGAGCTTCAAAAACTAGCCGTTGGAGCTCTGAGCAAGGACGATGTATTGGCACAATATGATTGGCGCGCAGGTGTCCTTTATAACCGTTGGAGACAGAGCAAGGACAATGAGCTGGCACAATATGATTGGTGCGCAGGTGTCCTTTATAGCCATTGGAGACAGAGCAAGGACAATGAGCTGGCACAATATGATTGGTGCACAGGTGTCCTTTGTATCCGTTGAAGACTGAGCATGAAGACCAAATTCAATTCTTCTTCTAGAAGGTTGACAGTTGTCTTCACTTGAAATATTTCTTTGAAGCGTGTCTTCACCAATGGTTTTGCTGAGTGTGCTTATTTTGTCGTTTGTGCACACCTCAGCACTCTGACTCAATCCAAAAAAGCGTAGCTTGTCTTGTCGCTTTCCAAGCTTCTAGAATATGAGATCAGGAGATGAGGAATTTGACCAAGGTTGAGTGTCCGTGCACAAAGGCATGCGCATTGCCGGCGCGCATGGATGCTGTGCATGGGCAGCATGCGCACCATGCTTGGTCACTAAAAGATCTCTTCAGAGTTTAGGAAATAAGACCTTGAAAACTGAGCAGGGTCAAAAGCTGCGCAAGATATCTATGCGCAGTGGCGACCTGCGCAGAGAACATCCTGCACAGTGAAATGAGTCCTGCTTAGGAAATCTTCAATCATTGCTTCAAGTCCTATAATCTAAGCCTATACTATAAAAAGGACTTGGCTAAAAATTGAAGTTATAAACTTCTTTACATGAGGTCCTAAAGTCCATAAAAATACTCATAGGTGATGGTATCAATTAATTCTAACAAATGTAGGAGGGTTAAGTGATAAGCATACCCAACACCACCCTTAAGCCCACATAACACAACCAAATCCTAATACCAATCCATAGCCCTGATTAGACATGTCCAAACGGTTCCGGTTCCCAGTTCCGGAACCGCCGGTTCCCGGTTCCCAAATAGCCGGAACCGTATTCAAACCATCTTAATCCGGTTCCCGATTCTATCCGCCGGTTCCGGTTTCGGTTCCGACGGTTCCACCGGTTCCATCTCACCATCTAATAAGTATGTAATACTCCCTCCGTCCCAAAATATTTGTAGTTTAAAATGTAATACTCCCGCCATTTCAAAATACTTGTAGTTTAAGGAGTTGAAGCTTGTCCCAAAATATTTGTAGTTTTGCTATTATCTATACATTTTTGACATTGTTTATCAAATATACCCTTATTTATGATAGTGTTGTCATTGTAAAACTATTAAATTGTCTTGATACTTGAAGGGTTCCAAGAGTAATATAGTCCATTACACATGTATTAATTTTTTTTCTTAATTTGTGTGAAAATCCTAGAACTACAAGTATTTTGGGACGGAGGGAGTATGTATATCGGTATATATATTAGCTAGAAGCCAACCTACCATAACGATCAAACATCTTTAAAGTCCTCTGATGCAGAGAACCGTTCGGTTCCCGGTTCTCGGTTCCGGAACCGCCGGTTCCTCGGTTCTGAATATGTTGGATTCGTATTCGAACCATTTCAATCCGGTTCCCGGTTCCGTTCGGTTCCCGATTCTCACCGGTTCCCGGTTCCGGTTCTACCCGCCGGTTCCGTCGGTTCCCGTTCTATTTGGACATGTCTAGCCGGGTGCTACTATATACAAGGCATGAAATTTACAAGGCGCGCGTAAATGACCAAAATACCCTTATATATATACTAAAAAAAAAAATCCTTCCCCTCCCTCCCCCATTCAAACAGCGGTTCTTCTCTCTCTCTCTCTCTCTCAACGACGGTTCTTCTCTCTCTCTCTCAACGGTGAAAATCAACCGACCACCACAACACCACCACCATACACAACCATAAATGAGGACAAACAAGCTCCATATCACCGGCGGAAAGTCCGGAGCCGCCTCTTCTACCGCCGCTCCAAAAGTAATCCTAATTTCTAAACCTAAATTTCAATTTGAAAACCCAACATTGATTTTATGCCTAAAATCGATTATATAACGCTTAATGTTGTTTAAACCTATCCTAAATGGTTCTAATTGCGATTTCGTAACATAAATTGGGGGTTTTTTGTTTGAATCGGATACGAATTCGTGGGCATAAAATTTGAAATTGTCGGGGTGTGTTTCGTATGAACACACACGAGCTTCCTGTCAACATGTCGTGTATTAGCACACGATATGTAAACTGATTAATCAGTTTACATTTCGTATTCTAATACACGACATGTTGATGTGCATTTCGTGTGTATTTACACGACATACTTGTCAACATTTCGTGTATGAGCACACGACATGTAAACTGATTCATCAGTTTACATATCGTGTGGTCATACACGAAATGTTGACAAGTATGTCGTGTAAATACACACGAAATGCACATCAACATTTCGTGTATTACCACACGAAATGGTATCTGTGAAGTGAATTTTGTTTAAATTTTTTGTTGTTAAATATTTCAACTATAATTGTTGCTTATTTATTGTCTCTTGTTTAATTTTTTGTAGGGACGTAAACCTGCGACTGCCTCTAATAGAAAGAGGAAGGCCGAGGAGGCAGGTGCACTTAGAGATGCACGTACCAAAAAGAGGCACGACAAGAATGTCGTGATTGAGCAGGCTCAGGATGATGAGACGGATAGTGAGGAGACGGGCTCAGAGGATTCGGAGGAGGAGTCATCTTCTGGTACTCGTTTCGGAGGTGTATTTGTGCATGAGGCACACCGATCTGGTGATGATAAGGAGGAGGAGGAGGAGGAGGAGGAGGAGGAGGAGGTAGAGGAGGAGAGTTTAGGTTCGACACCTCGCAAGAGGCGGGCCAGAAAGGGGAAATAGGCTAAGGATGAGGAGTGGGTGCTTAGGAGTAACCCCGGTGGGGCCCCGGAGGTGTTTGATTTGTTGTACGGGTTTGGTCATCACCGAGCCCGTAAGATCTGGGAGAACGCCACTTGTGAGCCGGTGTTGAAGCGGCAAACCAGACAGCAGATTCTAGATAAGTAAGTATATGATTATTTTATTAAATAGTTTTATTATTTGTTGTTAGTGTTTAAACCTCTTTTGTTCCAGAAAAACAGTCCCATTTTGACATTTTGTTCACAAAAAAAAAAATAATAATCAAAATGGGACTGTTTTTTGGAACAGGTGGAGAATTAATTATAATGTTTTGTTTGGAATCAACAGATTCTCGCCTGCTGCTGTACCGGAGGGTGATAGAGCTTGGTGGGCTCGTGTTGAGGGTACGGGCCTCCATTGTCTACATGATGCTACCATTCGCCGGCCTAGCATGGCGCTCCTAACGCCGTTTGTAGAACGGTGGTCTCCCGAGAGTAACACCTTCCACATGCCGTGGGGGGAGATGACGATCACTATGCATGACGTCACCCATATCCTAGGTATATTCTTGTTTACTGTATATTTTTTATCAACAATTTCATTAATTTTATCAATTTCATAAATTTTATCAATTTTATTAATTATTTCATTTTCAATTTATAGGTATCAGCTGCTCAGGTGGCCCTGTTAAGAAGGCGGTTCCAGAGCCTGACCTGGCCGATATCAGGACACGTTTTAGAGGTTGTGAGAAGGGCACGACCTACTCTTTAGATGGCCTCCGCCGTTGCTTTGAGACCCCTTCCGACATGACCGCTGACGAGCGTGCTTCCACGTACATCATGTTCCTCCTGGGCTCCACGCTGTTCGTGGACAAGACTCAGGATAAGATGCCCTCAGCCTACCTTTCATTGTGCGTGGATATTGATAGAGTGGGGGGTCTCTCCTGGGGGACAGCTGCGTTGGCATACCTATACCGGGAATTGGGGAAGGCGTCTAGATATGGATGCAAGCAGATTGGGGGTTGTTTGAGTCTTCTGGAGGTAATATTTAACATTCCTTTAATAATTACAACATGTATTTATTGTTATAAAATTGTTTACTTATTTATTTCATACATTTGCAGGCGTGGATATACGAGTACTTTCCGGATTTCCGGAGAGATATTGACCCGGCATGGACGGAGGGCCAGCCGAGAGCTCGTAGATGGGTACGTACTGATATGGCCGGAAGGGATATGCCCCATCTATTGAAGTTCCGGTACACCCTGGACACGATGACGGTTGATAGGGTGAGTTAGTTATATTTAAAGTTTTACAAATTGTTATACTCCCTCCGTCCCAGTGAAAGTGGCACTAGTGCTAACTTTGACCAATAACATGTTATTGGTCAAAGTTAGCACTAGTGCCACTTCCACTGGGACGGAGGGAATATTCTGTTGACGTTGTCTAACAAATTCATTTTTAGGTTTGTTGGACTCTCTACGGTACCACCCCAGAGGCGCTTTTGCCGGTCTCATACTTCCGAGGGGTTATACGCTTCCACGATATCACCGAGGCCTATATGCCTGACCGTGTTACCCGGCAGTTCGGTATCCAGCAGAAAATCCCCAGAGACATGTTGGAGTGCAGCCGTGATTGTTCGTTGATGGCTGGTCAAAAGGGGTATAAGAAGTCTTATGGAGCACGTGATGATATCTGGGAGGAGTGGTTAGAGGACGGGTTGGGGGATTTCCGTGCAGAGCGTCGATGGGGGCCGTCCGTGAGTGCATCTGATCCTGTTACTTCTACGTATATGCCATGGTTTCTTGCTATGACTCATGTTCGGATTACTAATCTGATTCATGATGGCCTAGTTAACGTTCCACCTCTGCCTAGGGTTGTAGAGGCTCGAGATAGACTGCTTGCGATGCTCACGGATGACAGGATACCCGCGGATGTCATAGATGAGATTAGACGGGTGCACGAGCTATTAGGAGGTCCCCATTAGGTTTATGTTTTAAATTTCTGGTTTGTAAGACATGTATTTCATACATTTGGTAGTTTATTATGACTTTGGATACATTGATTGATTTTAAATTTCTGGTTTGTAAACTTTTGATGTTTGACACTTTGGGATATGTTTCAGTTTGAAATCCTGGTTTGTAATTCTGTTAAGCTTTTGTTTGCCTTTAAATTTCTGGTTTGTAATTCTGTTAAGCTTTAAATTTCTGGTTTCTGGGTATGTTTCTGTTTCTGTTAAGCTTCTGTTTTTTTTTTCAGTACAGAGGACATCCCTTGTGTTTATACACGAGATAGTCGTATCAGCTCGTATAAATAAACACGACATGGCTTCATTCATGTCGTATAAACACACACGAAATGCATATTTACCCAAAAACAATGCATCTCGTGTGTGTTCATACGACTTAAACCAATACATGTCGTGTGATTATACACGAGATTCTTAATACCATCTCGTGTATAAGCACACGAGATGTCCTCTGTACTGAAAAAAAAAACAGAAGCTTAACAGAAACAGAAACATACCCATTATTTCAATACTACATCAAGTGATCCATACATCACAACAACAACCAACATCAAAACAAGAATTTCAAGGCATACTACATCAACTAAATTCATACACCCTAACATCCAAACAAAACAAAAACCAAGTATGCATAATTCATACACCCTAATATCCAAACAAAACAAAACTTCATACAAACTGGATGATTCAAAAATCAATACACTATACACATAAACTATGGCCTATTTCCCGCAATTCGTGCTTCGTTCGCCTTAATTGAGAGCCGGTTGAATGTTTCTATCCGAGTTCTGTATGGCATGATCAGGTCACTTGCGCTTGGATCACGTCGATCCTCCCAATATAGTGCTAATGATGGTATCGGGTAATCACTATTAGACATGTGCAGCTGCAAAAGTAATTAAATAGTCAAATATAACAAATTTAAAAAAGATATTTAAATATAACGAATGTAAATAAGATAGTTAAATATAACGAATTGAAGTATCATACCAATATAAAATGGTTTCGCACATGTCCCAACACAAGTGTGTCTGTGGGTGGTCCTGTTCCTTGTGGTACAGTCACTGGTAGGCATGTGAAGCCAGCGGTTTGCGAGTACGAGACAAACACCACATTATACACCGTGGCAATGATGTGCCCAATCTCTGGGAGTATCAACCAATAATATTCCGAACAAGGTGAGGCATAGTGAGAAATGCGACTATAGAGCTCGTCCATATCTCTCCAAGGCATAACTCTCTCATAAAGCTCGCGGAGATGAAGTAGCTCCTTGGCACAATCTGAGCGCACTCTTTGCCACATCTCCTCAGTTCCGTATATTTGCGCTGCTACTGCTCTATATCCACAATTTCCATCACCCATCACATCTGTGAAGCCATCAATAAACGGGACAATGATAGGTGTAATCAACATCCTATACCCAGAAGTATGTATATCATTGACTTGTCCATTTCCACGACCCAGTCCCCGACCCCGACCTCAACCTCTACCTCTACCTCTTCATGAATGATAGTGCGAACTCCGGGCTACTAGTTCTACCCAACGCCCTCTTTCTAACATTGACTTCGATATGCCTTCGACACAAATGGTGTGCGGTCTCGGGAAATACCATTTGGACAGCATTGATGAAAGCCAAGTCACGATCAGTTAAGAAAACTGTTGGCATGTGGGGAGTATGAAAAAGACTTTGCAAATTCTTGAGTGCCCACGTGTAATTCTCAGTCTTCTCATTTTGGAGGAACGCATATGCAATTGTGAAATTCTTCCCCGTTGAAGTAAATCCTATAATCTCAAGGAATGCCATTCCATATCAGTTGGTGTTGTAAGTGCAGTCACCTTGTACTACATATGGAAAACAGTTAAGCATATCCGATGCTCGTGGGTGAGAGAAGAATATGTCACCGATCATGTCACTCTCATCGGCTTTCCTCATGAAGACGATATATTGCTTATCCTCGAGTAATTTTATGAATTGTTGAAGAGAGGATCTCCCTTGTCGTTCTTGTGAATTGCATTTTGTGATGGCATTGTGGACGTGTTTCGGAGTACTCACGTTCTTCTCATCCTTCCTCTTTAACATTGTTAGAATGTTATTTGGACGCACCGAAGACTGACTTGCACTACACACCTCCTCATATTCAGAACTTGTCAATTTACCCAACGGATGACCTTCGGGATACGTTGGAAAGTCATGATTATGAGAACCATTCTTCACAACGTAACCCCATAACCCATCACCCCTTTCTTTGGCCCGGATTTCAAAATTACACCCAATCTTCTTCGTACTAGTCAACCTCACATCCTTAGTTTTTCCGGACCTGTACTTGCCACCAAAATGGCATACAATCTTCGCGTAGCCTAGGATCTTGCCACTTGTCTTCCTCGAATCTCCTATAGAAAGGGTTATATTTTGACGGGCCGCGATATCCCGTACGTGTTTAACAAGCTCATCCCTATTTGAAAATAATAGGGATGTATCGAATTGATCACTGACATCCGGTCCCTATAAATTGTATTACCATCAATTAGAAAATTGCAAAATAAACAACATGCTGAATGACATTTCGTGTAGTTATACACGACATATTAAGAACTATGTCGTGTACTTATATACGAGTAGGTTCTGCATATCTCGTGTACATATACACGACGTAGTAAATTACCACTCGTGTATTAGTACACGACATAGCACGATATCAGAATTTAAAAATCCAATCTTGAAAAACAATTTAGTTTCAATATTGGATTTTTATTGTGATTTTGATCATAACACCAAATATAACTTTAAGAACTTACTTCATTGCAGCTTGGATTTTGATTTTGATGTGGAGAATTTGGTGGCAAACCTTCTTCTTCAAAAATAAAATCCACAAGATCAAGATTAATGTGATCATAAAGACTTGGAGAATGTTATGGAGAATCCATAATATGGTGTTAGATGATTTGAGAATTAATGATAATAATGTGTATAGATTGATGGGTGTTAAGAATGGTTGTTGTGAAAGTGTATATCAATGGTGCTGCATGGGTGTTAACCAACCGGCGGTGTAATGCGTGTTAATGGCCGTTACAGATAGGGTTTATGGGGGTTTAAGTGTTCTGTTCTGGGTGTATCTTGTGTGATTAAACACGAGACAATATGGTACAAGTCGTATAAATTCCATACGAAATGGTTTTTTTTCTGGTAATAATCTCGTATGAACAATACACGAGATATAATCTATCAAGTCGTGTATTGTTCATACGAGATGTCCTAATATAGGTCGTGTATTCCCACACGAAACAACTTATGAAAAAGAGAAATTTAATTGTAAATAAATGTGGTAGGTTATATGATATTGTATGATGTTGGTTCATTCATATATGTAATCATTGTTTGTTTTCCACATTATTATAACAATAAACATATAATCTTGATTATCAAATATGATAATTTCAAATATATAATCTTGAGCGAGTGGCATTCCTCTAATGTACAACTTATCATTAACCTCGTTTGGCAAATCATCGAAACAACTTAACTCGTTATATAACATGTTTAATTAACTCATTATATATAATCTTGATTAGAAATATAACACCATAATTCATTAATTTAACATAGTATATAACACCATAATTCATTAATTTAACATAGTATATGCACATCATAACATCGTCTGTTAGTTGATAAATAAAGTGGTATCACTTTTAACTAATAAATGTGATAGATTATTTATGATATTGTATGATGAATTATAACATGCTTAATTACCTCTTTAAATATAATCTTGATTAGAAATATAACACCACAATCATTTGTTTGGGGATTATAAATAAAGTGGTATCACTTAAATGTGATAGGTTATATGATATTGTATGATCCAATATGACATTTGTTACTTGTCATGTCTAAGTGTACAAATTTTGCTCAATTAACAACACAATTCAATAATTTATCATAGCATATGCGTATCATTAACATCGTGTTGCAAATCATCGAAGAACACCTTCATTTTGATATGTCGTATGGATATACACGAGAGTATGTGTCGCGCCCCGACCCGTGGTCCTACTTGGCCCCACGCCCGGGACACGCGAGGAAGACGTCGTAAAGCAACTCTACTAAAAATTTTCGAAATATATTTTCTTAAAAAGGTTCACACAACCAAAACGTTACCAAAACATGACTTTAAGTCACAAAACAAACTTTCTCAAATGAGTACTTAGCCACTTGGCTATAACAAACTTTACTTATAAAATTTACAAACACGAACACCTACTAAAAGAGATGATACAAATAACTGAGTCACGGGTACACTACCCTAAAGGTATTACATTTACATAATGTATCCTTTATACACATCACTTCCCAAAAGTCTTACCCAAGATCTCTTTACCAACATCCTCCCTGTGCTGTGACCTATTCCCTGGACTCCTTCTTATCTAAAACGGTAAACAAATAAGGGGTGAGAATAAATCTCAGTAAGTTACTAAAATGCAACTACATTACATGCTAATATGATGATCATAAAGAAACAATATTAACAAATAAGCGTATAACACATAGCACATAACATGAGAGGCTCCCTATCGCCAACCGTCCCATACCGGTTGGAAATAACGACCAACTCATCATGCAACACATAAAACGGAAATAAACACTCATACGTGGATACTGAGCCAAGGTTCTCAAACCAAACAATAGCCATCTGAGAGGCATCAACTGAGCAGCATCGAAGTGCTGAAACGGGTTCCGGAACCAAACAACAACAACAACAACGGGGGGAAAATGACACAAAGTCATAACCCAAAGTGCCCAACCTTTGGCCTAAGGAAGGGGTTTAAAAATGGGAAACCAATGATAGGAGCCTTATAATGTACTTGGCTCGGAGACCATTATAATCCCTATCACTGCCCAACACACACAAAAGTACCAGCTGGACTTTAGACACAACCGAAGCAAAGAAAACTTGCTTTAACAACAAACGGGGTATGATTCCAAAGTAGGGAACCACACAAGCTCATCATAGAGAAGTAAACACGTTTTCATAATAGTATGCACCATATTGACATTAAGTCATCACACAATCCATCCAAACAATCACATTAATTCAAACTTGATCACAAAAGACCAACTCTACCATAATGAACCATGGATACTCTTGTTAGTACTAAACACCTACTGGATTTCCTTACTATAAAAATCAAAACCCAACTCAATAAACCAACCCATCGTGTAGTACTCGAGAAGAGCTTTCCAACGATAGTTTACACGACTAAAACGGAGTCCGAATGAAGAAGTTATGACCTCCGGAAGATTTTACGTAAAAATACACAAATTCAGAATTTGGGCTCTTACACGACTCGTGTACCACTACACGACTCGTGTAACAACTTCTACACAAGTCGTGTAACAGTACACGACTCGTGTAAGAAAACACTCCTTCAGAATCTCCCCTTACACGACTCGTGTACCCCTACACGAGTCGTGTAATCAGACCAGGAATCAGATTTTGGCTAAAATCAATATACTCCCTTCATCTCACCAACCCAAAATACTAACATTAGCAACACTCAACAATTTCAACCTTCACAAAGGCTACCAACTCAGCCCAAGCACAATACCAACACCAACTTCTATAGCCTTCCCAATAATAACAAGCTATGTACAAATTCTTACTACTCACTCTGTCCCAAATTTACAAGTATAAATAAAACATATCCAAAACATTATTTCACAACCTACTAGGCATATATAACATGTTTATATCCATTTTATTAGGTACAACAACATTACTATACTTTCACAATACTACAACACCCATTTGTATTAACATTTCCCACATGCAACAAATTATTACTACTCCCTCCGTTTCACAAGTATCGTTATAATTTTTAATATACTAATATACCCACTTTAGGATACTTTCACTTCTTTCCCCGTCCCATAAGTAATAGTATAATTTTATAATTCATTTATTTAACATTTAACTAAAGATATTATTTTACCGTCCCACGAGTAGGAGTATAATATATAAAGCATATATGATGTTGCATCCTCTCCTACTTCCCCAAAACCAAAACTACTATACCCATATACCCACTTCCCACAAATAACAAGTCTATAACCAGTTTTACTACTCCCTCCGTTTCAAAATTACAAGTATATAAAAATATACCCAAAACATTATTTTATAACATATAAAGCATATATAGCATACTTATGACTATTTTAACATTTAAAAGGGGGATTAGTAACTTACCTATTTTTCGGAAATGAGTCAAGAAAATTATATTGTTCGGTAGATGTGGCCTACTCAATACCCTGAACATTTATATATAATTAGATTTGAAAATGGAGTAGTAAATTAAAATAGGGAAAATTAACAAAACATTATTTTTACCTAGCTTTTCTTCTTCTTCTTCAATGGAGGATTTTGGGAAAGTTACTATGTGTTTGGGTGAGGTTCATGCGCAGAGAGGGAAGAAAGGTAAGAGGGATTTTAATATATATAGTCATTCTCCTAAGGTCCTTCAACTTTCAACTTCTTACAACTAAACCCCCCATGCTTATACTTCCATAAGACACCCTCTAGTTTTAACTACACCCATTTATTCCAAAACAAGGTTATAACTAACAATCATATTAACACATATAATCAAATAGAATGTGCAAATTCATTTAATATGATGCAACAAATAAAATGCACACATAATTTTAAATTTTAAATTCTCAAAAATATAAAATAATTATAAAATAAATAAAACGGATTTTTGGGGTCGTTACACTCACTCCCCCTTAAAGAAAATTCGACCCGAATTTTAGGATTGTTTACCTCAACCCTCAAACAACCCAGGATACTTCCTTTCATTCCAATCCCGAAGCTTCACACTGAGTTCAATATCCTCTAAAACTTTAGACATATCGGAGAAGAATCATAAACACAATTGCGTAGCATCAACACAAGGAACTCATTATCAACCTCGTCGAGAGAAGGAAGTAACACAAGACGATAAACTCAACCTCTAACTCTTTCCAAAATCTCAAAAGAACTGACATATTAAACAACTCCACGAGAAGTAAAGGTATATCCCTCGAATTCTTAGAATCAACTAAACAAGTTCTCAAGAATCTGAATGGTTATTTCTAACTGACCATCTGACTGAGGGTGAAAGTCATACTAAGTCTCAATTCCGAACCCCAGGTCTTCTGAAATGCTTGCCAAAATCAAGATGTAAATAAGGAACCCATATCTATTACCATGCTCGTAGACATCCCATGAAATCGAACTATCTTCTGAACAAATAACTGACAACTGATGATTTACTTCCAGATTATTCACAACTCAAGGACTTAGTTGAATACTTAGAATTCATCGTATCAAACAATTAAAGGTAACTCCTCGAATTTATCTCAATACTCTACTTCTACTTGGATTCATAATTAAATTGGTCTTGTGTATCCCTTCAAGTATCTATAGTTGAACTCTGTTATACATGTTTAATTCCACTAAGTGTTGACTACATACTCTGCTATAGAAGTTAAAATTCCATCACTAGCCACGAACAAAATCTTATTGTCTGTCATTATTCATTCCACGAGTAATTTTCGATAGTTGATATTATTCAATAGAGTAGAAATTTAAAGCTTTCACAATCGCAAAGTCACACCATGTCTCAACTCACGAAGACTCCAAAGTGTTAATTCCTCTAACATTCCCCATTTAGTTTTATCACCCATGAACTATAAGTCAATGAATCCTCTAACATAATACATTTCCCGATGATATAATATGGTAAACACTTCGAATCTAACTCCATCAAAGTCATTCACTAATGCAATGGATGTATAATCGCAATAAATCTCAATTTATGGGTAGGATAATTTTGTTGATAAGGAATCAATCTTCTCAAAGCACACATTGTTACCGTACCATCCTGAAGCAATGAACATCTCAATCACTCTTTAAGGAATCTCTATGAATAATGAATTTATCAAATCCACTATAAGGGTAAGCTTGACATATCCACTAGAAATTAGTAACACTAATCATATCCTCTAGATAACTGTAGTACTAGTTAAATCCATTAAGCAATATCAATACTGAAGTTGTCATCAACTCTCGATTCATCAATTAACACTCGCAACAATTAAACTCGTTCACTCTTACCAATCCATCGAGATAGTGCATCTTTCTGTGCTATGTAGTTAACAGTGTAGCTACCTTAGAAATCCATCAATAAATCTTCAACCCTATGCCTGAGTTGAAACTTTCCTCAAAATAATATATCCTCTAACATGAAGACATTCTGCCCTGATTTTACAAACTGCTACCGCTCTCAAAGAACTCAGACTAGGATTACTTATACAATTCAACGTATCCAACAATACCACTGAAGCAGATGAGAATTCAAACTATATAACCACCATTCATGATGTCCATACCCGATATAAAAGCCATCTTTGAAATATACTCAATTAAAATTCTCAACAAATGATAATCACTTCAAATCAACCACTAAACAATTACTGATCTCTGATGTTGCTCAAACATAGCACCCAACCACTCAAGATCACCCAAGGTTCTCCTCAAGAACAAGTATCACTCAAGGGAAATAAATTTAAAATCTCACAAGGAAAAGATATCTTTCAATTTAAATGCAATTTTTTTTTTTTTTTTTTTCACTACTAACTCCATAAACCAACTACCAGGCACAAGCTTGCAACAACAATTTACAAATTTCTTAATTCATAAATAGCATGAAAGCTAAACACATATATATACCATGCTTAACTAAAACACACTAGCATATAAAATTCCACCACCATAACATCAAAATCTTGTGATGACAACATCACTAAACCGGCAAATAAAACACGCCCATGAATACGCACATCACAAGTATACGATACTTTATCGGTCCTCTAACACTCCCCCTTAGGAAGACACATCTAACACATAAGGTAAAAACTCAGAAGACACACGAAATCAAGAAGCACAATGCACAAACACACAAGTATGCGAAGAGCCAGGGTCTATAAGTGTGTGTGCTCTCAAACTAGACATAGAAATTATACCTCCAGTCACATTAGAAGAATCTGAAATCTGTTGTTGATTGATGGAAGAAACACGATCTTGCACCTTAACCTTTCCTGAAGCATCCCTCTTTTGGCCCCGAGATGACCCAGCTGCACTTCCCGATAACTGATTCTTAAATCTAAAGCAACTCTTCTGAAAGTGACCCAACTGACCACAACTCAAACATTTGCCTTGCTTCTTCCAACATTTTTCTTCTAAATGTCCCATCCTTTGACAGTAGTTACATACTCGTTTACTTCGAGTTCCTCTATTATGCGGCCCTTGAAAAGATACCCTAGCTTGCGAAGGTGTTCCTTGATATTCTCTACTATCTCCACGCTGGGGTTGCAGTTTTACCTGTTCTCCTCGTTTTGTCACATCTGAGGTTTCAATCTTGGTTTTATGCTCCTTTATATCGTCAATGATTTTCATGACAGCATCAAACATACCTTGGAACAGTGCTCGAACCTCTTCTCTAGCGTTACCCGACCCTGAAGGCCCTGACTGATTCCCTTCGGTGCCAACCATTTTCAATAAGTACCTGCATAAAACTCTCAACGTTACTTACCCTATACACAACTACCCTCCTAGGTCATTTAGTCATTCTAGACCATCTACAACCTAGCTCTGATACCAACTGTCACGCCCCGACCCGTGGTCCTACTTGGCCCCACGCCCGGGACACGCGAGGAAGACGTCGTAAAGCAACTCTACTAAAAATTTTCGAAATATATTTTCTTAAAAAGGTTCACACAACCAAAACGTTACCAAAACATGACTTTAAGTCACAAAACAAACTTTCTCAAATGAGTACTTAGCCACTTGGCTATAACAAACTTTACTTATAAAATTTACAAACACGAACACCTACTAAAAGAGATGATACAAATAACTGAGTCACGGGTACACTACCCTAAAGGTATTACATTTACATAATGTATCCTTTATACACATCACTTCCCAAAAGTCTTACCCAAGATCTCTTTACCAACGTCCTCCCTGTGCTGTGACCTATTCCCTGGACTCCTTCTTATCTAAAACGGTAAACAAATAAGGGGTGAGAATAAATCTCAGTAAGTTACTAAAATGCAACTACATTACATGCTAATATGATGATCATAAAGAAACAATATTAACAAATAAGCGTATAACACATAGCACATAACATGAGAGGCTCCCTATCGCCAACCGTCCCATACCGGTTGGAAATAACGACCAACTCATCATGCAACACATAAAACGGAAATAAACACTCATACGTGGATACTGAGCCAAGATTCTCAAACCAAACAATAGCCATCTGAGAGGCATCAACTGAGCAGCATCGAAGAGCTGAAACGGGTTCCAGAACCAAACAACAACAACAACAACGGGGGGAAAATGACACAAAGTCATAACCCAAAGTGCCCAACCTTTGGCCTAAGGAAGGGGTTTAAAAATGGGAAACCAATGATAGGAGCCTTATAATGTACTTGGCTCGGAGACCATTATAATCCCTATCACTGCCCAACACACACAAAAGTACCAGCTGGACTTTAGACACAACCGAAGCAAAGAAAACTTGCTTTAACAACAAACGGGGTATGATTCCAAAGTAGGGAACCACACAAGCTCATCATAGAGAAGTAAACACGTTTTCATAATAGTATGCACCATATTGACATTAAGTCATCACACAATCCATCCAAACAATCACATTAATTCAAACTTGATCACAAAAGACCAACTCTACCATAATGAACCATGGATACTCTTGTTAGTACTAAACACCTACTGGATTTCCTTACTATAAAAATCAAAACCCAACTCAATAAACCAACCCATCGTGTAGTACTCGAGAAGAGCTTTCCAACGATAGTTTACACGACTAAAACGGAGTCCGAATGAAGAAGTTATGACCTCCGGAAGATTTTACGTAAAAATACACAAATTCAGAATTTGGGCTCTTACACGACTCGTGTACCACTACACGACTCGTGTAACAACTTCTACACAAGTCGTGTAACAGTACACGACTCGTGTAAGAAAACACTCCTTCAGAATCTCCCCTTACACGACTCGTGTACCCCTACACGAGTCGTGTAATCAGACCAGGAATCAGATTTTGGCTAAAATCAATATACTCCCTTCATCTCACCAACCCAAAATACTAACATTAGCAACACTCAACAATTTCAACCTTCACAAAGGCTACCAACTCAGCCCAAGCACAATACCAACACCAACTTCTATAGCCTTCCCAATAATAACAAGCTATGTACAAATTCTTACTACTCACTCTGTCCCAAATTTACAAGTATAAATAAAACATATCCAAAACATTATTTCACAACCTACTAGGCATATATAACATGTTTATATCCATTTTATTAGGTACAACAACATTACTATACTTTCACAATACTACAACACCCATTTGTATTAACATTTCCCACATGCAACAAATTATTACTACTCCCTCCGTTTCACAAGTATCGTTATAATTTTTAATATACTAATATACCCACTTTAGGATACTTTCACTTCTTTCCCCGTCCCATAAGTAATAGTATAATTTTATAATTCATTTATTTAACATTTAACTAAAGATATTATTTTACCGTCCCACGAGTAGGAGTATAATATATAAAGCATATATGATGTTGCATCCTCTCCTACTTCCCCAAAACCAAAACTACTATACCCATATACCCACTTCCCACAAATAACAAGTCTATAACCAGTTTTACTACTCCCTCCGTTTCAAAATTACAAGTATATAAAAATATACCCAAAACATTATTTTATAACATATAAAGCATATATAGCATACTTATGACTATTTTAACATTTAAAAGGGGGATTAGTAACTTACCTATTTTTCGGAAATGAGTCAAGAAAATTATATTGTTCGGTAGATGTGGCCTACTCAATACCCTGAACATTTATATATAATTAGATTTGAAAATGGAGTAGTAAATTAAAATAGGGAAAATTAACAAAACATTATTTTTACCTAGCTTTTCTTCTTCTTCTTCAATGGAGGATTTTGGGAAAGTTACTATGTGTTTGGGTGAGGTTCATGCGCAGAGAGGGAAGAAAGGTAAGAGGGATTTTAATATATATAGTCATTCTCCTAAGGTCCTTCAACTTTCAACTTCTTACAACTAAACCCCCCATGCTTATACTTCCATAAGACACCCTCTAGTTTTAACTACACCCATTTATTCCAAAACAAGGTTATAACTAACAATCATATTAACACATATAATCAAATAGAATGTGCAAATTCATTTAATATGATGCAACAAATAAAATGCACACATAATTTTAAATTTTAAATTCTCAAAAATATAAAATAATTATAAAATAAATAAAACGGATTTTTGGGGTCGTTACAGTATGACATCATATCGTGTGGTTGTGTACGACCTTAATGACAGAGTAAATTTAAATTTCGTATAAGTTCATACGACCTAATATTTTACACAATTGGTCGATGTCGTGTAAAAGTACACGACATGAAGGCTTCCTGTCGTCCTTTCGCACACGACACGCGAAAGATAGTTTCGCCATTATTGGTGCCTTGTATGTAATATGCCTTGTATATAGAATTTACCTGTCTAGCCCTAATAGCCCATATCACAATAATAACACACGGCAAAACCTTAAAAAAAAAAAAAAAAAAAAAAAAAAAGAATACGCAGCCGCAGAACGCAGAGGAACGGAAGTTTCAAAAAATATAAACAGAGACGACGAACGAGTCGACGAAGGAACCGCGCGAGAGAGAAGAACGAAATTTCTCTCTCCCTCCATAACAGATAGAAAGATGGCGGTGGTGGATAATAACAATCTAGAACAGGAAGCCTGCATTCTTCGATTCTACAAAATTGTTCTTAGTTGGGATTATTTGAAGCTCCTCCAACAATCCGACGTACGTATCTTCCCCTCTTTTTCTTTCAATTTTATGCTTTCAAGTTACTTTTATTTTTTCTTTTCTTTTCTTTCTGCCAGAAAAACAAGAAAACCAAAAAGGAAGCAACTCAACTGGGCTTGAAATCAGTCAAGGACAAGTATAAAGATGTTGATGATTACCTTTCTACATTCGAGCCTCTTCTATTCGAAGAAGTCAAAGCTCAGATTACCCAACGGAAAGACGACGACGAAGAAGGTCTCTTTTTTTCTTTTTCTCTCTACATTACATTATTTTTGCCCTGTGTTTGTGTTTTTTTTTTCCCAATGTATAATACTGTAATTATGTGTTACAGAATTGGAGTGGAGGACCGGTTTGGTAGTAGAATGCAATGACGTTGATGGATTTCACTTACCTGTCGTCTTCGGCGAAGATATGCACTCCATTTCTCAGAATGACCTATTATTGCTTTCTGAAAAGAAGGTATACTAGTTCATTCCCTTTAACCTAACTCTCATCCGTTATCTCTGGTTGGTTATATAGTGCAAAACTGTAGGCGATATAGGCACTGACATTGTCAAACACATAATCCTTTGATACGGTTACACTTTATCTTAGTGTCTCATAAAATAACTTAACCTCAATTCCATGTTTTTGTAATTTTACGTTATTGATTGTGAAGAGAAAAGAAAGAAAAAGACAAGAGTTTTGATTCTTAAAAGAATTCGCAAGCGGAATTATGTACACATGACTGAATTTCAGAAATAGATTTTTCAAATGGGAAGAAGGGAGTGTGTGGCTTTACATAAGCATGGAAAATATGACATTACATTTGTTTCTCTATATATTTGCTATTGGTTTGTCTCTCTTACTCTTCTACATGAATGTCCATTTTCCTAGAAATTTTGTCCAAAAATGAATGTCTTTTTGTAAAAATCTTTGTTCTAATTTTTTTACCATTTTTTTTCACTAGCCATGTTAGAGTAAGTGACTTTGAAAGAGGTCGTGAAATCAAGAAGAAGACAGAAATTGGGATGTGCACGAGTCGTGCACAGCTGCACGAGTCGTGCAAAGGAGAAACCAGTGACAAGAGTGCTACACGAGTCTGAAAGTGAACTATTGCTACCAAGGTTCTAAAAAGCGCTAGATGGTCGCTAGGCGTCGCAGCAGGGCCTAGCGCCTAGGCGGGGACTAAACGTGACTTAGGCGGGGCCGAGAATTCAGAAATAGTTATAATATCATAGGCGGGACTTAGGCGTTTCATGAACGCCTAGCGCCTAGGCGGCCTAGACGGGGGTCTTTTAGAACACCGATGGCTACACGAGTCGTGTAAGACGACAGGTTTGGTCCAGACTTGGCGGAAAAGGCAGAAAACGTGTGAATTAATTAGATTCCTTTTAGGGTTTTAATTAAGGACTCCTTTTGTCTTCTGATTTAGGTCTCTAGCAATATAAATACTAGTCATAAACTAGTAGCCTCCGTGTGATTGACAAACATTGAGAGTAAATTAGAGATCAATAATTCTAGATCTAGGGTTTTGTATAGCTAGGAACTTTGTGATCAATGTTCATGCAACATAGATTAGTGTGATCACACTATGATTGTCATCGATATTGATGCTTCTACCATCATGAAATTGCACTAAATTTATTACCTATTCTAGAAATGGGACTAATTTTTTGGGACAAACCAAAAAGTAGGGAGGGGCTATCTTTTTGGGGGCAGAGGGAATATTAACTTTTATTAGCTTGCTTGGTTTGTATAAATATGTATTTACCAAAATAAGCTAAATTCATGCTTGCAAGTATATGGCTGCCCATGTTGCAGTTTGGAGAGGGTACAAAGCTTCCTACTAATTATGCATTTGCATTGGTCGAGCATCGTCAAATGGACAAGATTAGACTTAGGATGCATTTAACTGGAGGACTTAAACGTGTTACTACAGATGAGGGTGAACCTAGCCAGAGGCTGTTGAACATGTGTTCAGTTATTAGCAACAAAAATAGAACATGGAGTATCATGAAGGTACTTTTCTCTTTCTTTTCCTTTCTTTTTGGGTTTTATTATGTAATTGCTCTGTCTGGTTTACCATGCCCTAAACATGGTTCTTAATTTATGTAAAGCCAAAGGCATCTCACGTTATCATTGTTACCCCTCCATTCTGCACCTATCACTTGATGTCTGAGGTAGTTTTGTTACTATTATGGAAGCAATATATTTTCTTGAATTCTTGTACTTCTAGCTACCCATTCCCCCCAAAAGTGTCCCATTTGACTAGTTACTGATTTTATGGAACATGCTTTACTAGGTTGCACCATCTAAAATTTCACTACAACTATTGCCTTTTTAGAAATGGAACTTTTTTGGGGAGAGGTTGCTTGATTCTGGAACTGTAACTCTTTTTAAAAACATTGGTTGTTTAACCTATTTCAGATACCATGTTAATGGTATTAATAAATGGCCCTTACCAGCCTAGGATGCAGCAAGTACCAGCTTTCTGGGATGCTTGCAAAACCAAATAATTGGAGGCACAAAATTATATACCAAATCATAAAAAATCATTGAACTCCACATTTGTAACTTCGTTTTGCAGGGCGCAGAGTCAACTGTTTATTGCACATGGATGGGTGAGTCTTTGAAGATATGTGGGTTGACTGTTAGAGTGGTGTTATTGCCACACGTATTACATTTATTAGCCTCTTGAAAACTTCACATAGTCTAGGAGAAATATTTGAACGAAAAGGTTGTGCTGTAAGATAGAGCTAAGAGAGTGCCAATGCTGGAAGAACAAAAGTTGAGATTATTTTGCTTACAAGTGCAACATGGGTTTTGGCTTCTTAGTTACTCCCCCTCCCCCCCACCCCCAAAAAAAAAAACTCACACACACAAGGAAAAAAGTCACCTTTGACAAATTAAAACTTTTTAATATTGTACATTTGCCATTCTGCATTTTTTTAAATTGCACTAAAGCAATCTTTTTCACACACACACATACACAGAGAGCTACATATGCCACCTTAGATAATTAGCATATCTTCAGAAATGAAAACGAAATGAGAAAATTTAAGATTTGAGGCTTCAGTAATGAAAATATGACAACTCTTTTTTTGGGGCCAACAAATTAGAATATGTGATTCTTTTCTTGGAATGGAGGATAGTATATGGAAAGATTGAGACGACCAGTGCGGTTGGTCATGCTTATTTTCTTCATTCAAGCTAAGATATGAATATGAGACATCAATTCGCATGGCTGACTTGGCCGTACGTTCTTCAAACCTATAACCTTAGAAAATACTCTGAGTGACGTATGTCACTTTGATTAAGGATTGAAGTAAAAGTTTGATTGGACCTCAAAAGTTATACTACCTCCATCCCTAAATGAATGTCAAATTGTGGTAAAAAACATTAAGGGACAAAGTTTTTACAAAAAAGACATTCATTTCGCGAAAAAAAGAATCTTCAAAAAGGACATTCATGTAGGGACGGAGGAGGTAGGAAAAATATTCAGATCATAGTGGATGATATGAATGTCGCAGAAGATTCAAAAAGGACATTCATTTCGTGAGTGTATGTTTCTCTTACTGTTTCATTTTTATGTTCTATCTTTTTCATTACCAATATTTTTTCCTAATTATCCTCATTCCTTCTTCCTCCTCCTCATTCATCATCTATCATTATATTTTGTGTTGTTATTTTAAATTTTTTATACTTCAAGATAGTTAGTTGACTGGTTAATTCACTAGTCATTTTATACAATCTTCAACTCCTTGTATGACGTATATCTATTTTCTGATTGATTGGGACACTTGTGCATTCTGTCATGCAGATTTGCAGTTTATCAACTATAGCTCGTGAATACGTGGCTTTAAGGTCAATTACCAACTTGCCATACAAGGATTTGATACTGACAGCTACAGACAGCAATAAAAATTCTGAAGATCGGGCCTGGAAAATTTCTAGTACCCTTACTGAATTCATCAAAAGTAATCACAATGAATCTCAGCAAATGGCTATAGATGTGAGTTTTAAGCGAAGTGTGATATGCTCTTTCCTTTTCCTTTTGCATCCTAGTTGTGCGTAACTGCAGCTTTTTATGTGTTAAATGACAAGTTTGCTTATCTCATGTTATTACTTTTAAGATAAATTGACTTCCACTTGATATATTTTCTTTTTGCAGGCAGGTCTTTCTCGCAAAACATTCGTCCTCATTCAGGTTTTAGGCTTGTACCTATGAGTTTCTTGTTATTTTTTGTCTTATTACCAAAAGAACCTGTTTCTCCATATATTTTCCTTCAAAAATATTTTAGAGTGTGATGTTTTTTCTTCCCAGTTTGGAATTTTTGAGACTTGTGAATTAGAAGCACCAAGTCTAGTGCATTTGATACGCTTACATAATACTCCCTACGTCCCAAAATGATAGTCCCATTTGCCATTTTGTGTGTCCTAAAAAGATTGTCCCATTTCCAAAATTGATAGGTTAAAGTAATTGAACTTCCATAATTGCCCAACAAGGAGAAGAGGAAGAGAAAGAGAGTAGCATCCAATGAGAACAATAGCTAGGGGAGTAATGGAGTAAAAACTAGATTTCATCAAGGATAGTGATGTACATGAACATAAGATGTTAAAATGTTTGAATAGTCAAATGTGACTATCATTATGGGATGGAGGGAGTATATTGAAATGCACACTTGGGTAATGTAGTTAGGTTGACACATTATACTGCAGCTATGTGCAGTAATAACTAAGTTACGCATTTTTTGGACTACACACAGAGAGACTTGAGGGATTTCTTATGGTTATTTTAATTATAATACTTTGTATTATTCAGGGTCCACCGGGAACAGGGAAAACTCAAACCATCCTTGGTCTTCTTAGTGCCATACTGCATGCGACGCCTGCTCGTTTACTGAGCAAGTAAGTATCATACAAGATTTTGTTGGTCATGTTGGTTACAGTGTGTGACTGGCTGAAATTCTATCATTTGTGGTAGCCAGTATTCATTAAGTATTGCTAGGCTTAGTATCACTTAATTAAATAAGTAAAACAACTACCCTTTCCATGCAGGGGGAAAATAAGCGAAATAAAGCGAGGTCCAGAATTAGCTCTTGAGGACAGGTTTGTATTGCTATCAGTTCACTTGTTTGCTTAATAGATGTACGTGTGCATCTATTGGCTATATCAAGTACAGTTGAGTCCTCAGTTTCAAACTTTATGTAAATTTACTTGGTAATACACCGTCATTTCATGTAGTTTACTTATGCAAGGCCAGTCGTATAAAATATAAATCCATGTATCCATTATTTTTACTCTTGGTAATGTGGAAAGCCATGCCGATATGCATATTTTGAACCCTTCTTGATGAATTTTCCTGTAAGAAAGTATGTATATATATCTATATTACAATAGAAAGCAGAAATAACCGCTTTACAAAGAGCGGTCACGATTTGTTCTGATAAAGCTAATCCTACGGCTTAAATTCTCCATCCCTTTAACAGTGTTTAACTCCCCCACGTTTAACCCTTTTTTCTCTCACTTTCTCACGTCATAAACTGCCCTTAGAAAACTGATGATTATTGTTTTAAAAAGAAAAATCATACTGACGTCTCCGCTGCTCTTTCCTCCTTCGCCTTTGCTGATGCCCCTATAATATCATCCATGCTCATTCCAACTCCGCTTTCTTTGATCTCCTTGGATTTTTTTTTTTATTTTTTTTCCTTGGAATTGGATTCCAGTAATATATCCAACAAATCTTCTTCATTTTGTATACCCGTTCCGATTTCCATTGCCTTTTTTCTTTTGTCGATTATTCCTCTAACCGTGCCATTGGCACGGGTTGGAGTACTAGTATATATATATATATGCTCCCTCCGTTACAGCACAAGTAGGACTTCTTTCCCTTTTAGGCCGTCCCAGAACAATTGAGACTGCCCAAAATGGAAATGTTTTAATATATTTATATTCAACCAACCCCACCATTTAACCCCACTCATTCTCTCTCTTCATTTTCCACCACTCATTTTTTCAACTAACACTACTATTTACCTCACTCATTCTCTCTCTTCATTTTCTACCAGACATTCACTATTTTTCTCTTAATTATTGTGCTCACTCCTCTAGTCCTACTTGTGCTGGGACGGAGGGAGTATATAGAAAGAGAGAGGGAGAGAGAGAGAGATCATAGACCCACACACACATACTTAAATACATATGTGATGTGTTTGTAAAGATATGGTCATTGATCACGATTGACATTTCATAAGTGCAAATGTTCAGGTTGGTACTGATACTTTGTTTTTTTCTTCCCGATTTGTGGACTCAGGATTTATTGTACTTAGGGAAGGAATAGCCTGCCATGTGGGATTTCACTTACATATTTGCAAGTTGAGGAAAGATATACAATTAAATAATGATATATAGACAATAATCCAATTTAGGTGGGGTAATAAGTATTCCCTCCATTCCTATATGAGTGTCCATCTTCCCAAAAGTTTTGTCCCTAAATGAGTGTCCATTTTCTGCTGAAGCTACTATAGTCACCTTATATACCATCATGTCCTAGTCTGTAGTTGCAAAGACATAATTTGTCCATTAAGGGTATTTATGTATATACACTACTCCCTCTGTCCCTAAATGAATGTCCATTTAAAAAAAATAAAAAATTGTCCCAAAATGAATGTCTCTTTTGGAAATAACTTTGTTCGAAATTGTTTTTTTTACCATTTTTTTTTTACTGGTCTCTTTATACTAGCAAGAGTAAATGTTTGGAAAGAGGATGATAATACATGTATCTTTAATACTAAATTGTATGAAAAGTAGAAATTTTCAGATGTCCGTTGAAATGAAATTTGGACATTCATTTAGGGACAGGGGGAGTACTAAAATCCTTATTAACATTCTTTAAAACTTTAAAATGGACATTCATCTAAGGACAAAGATTCACTCATGCACCGCCATAGAAGGAAAAAGAAATAGAAAATAAAAGAAGCAAAAAAGAAGAAGAGTTTTTTTTTTTGGCCTCCTGATCATTCTTAATTTGTCTGCATTTGACCGTATTACAGTATTGCTGACGGTAATCATACAACCTCCATTACAGTTTTGACCTTTGACAGTTTGTGGTCAACAATCCACAGGTTCATAATCTTGTTATGCCTAAAAATGAATACTTTTGCAGATACAATCACTGGGAAAAAGCATCTCCATGGTTAACCAGCATTAATCCTCTAGATGCTAACATGCCTGAAAATGGAGACGATGGCTTTTATCCGACCAGTGGGAATGAATTGGTAAGTTCAATTTCTTTTATAATGTACTGATATTGTTGTTTTAATGTGCTAACTTTGTACTATATCATAGAAACCAGAATTGGTTAAATCTAGCCGCAAATATCGTGTTCGTGTGCTGGTGTGTGCCCCATCAAACTCGGCACTTGATGAGATCGTGTTGCGACTTCTGAACACTGGTATCTTTCTTGTCCTTACTGTCATGTTTATTACTCCCTCTGTCCCTAAATGAATGTCTATTTTCAAGATTTTTTCGTCCCAAAATGAATGTCTTTTCTTTTAGAAAAAAACTCTCCAAATGGCCCATGAGCCTTATCTCTAGTGGCATGAACTTGGGCCTCCCTTTGGGAGGTCCCGAGTTCGATTCTCCCCTCCCCCGTTGTAGTTTCAAAAATTTTGTAATTGAAAAAAAAAAAAAAAAAACTCTCTCTAAATGTTTTTTTACCATTTTTTTTTTTCACTAGTCTCTTTGTACTTACAAAACTAAATGTTTGGAAAGAAGATTTCAAGAATATAAATGGATCTGGCATTAAATTGTATAAAAAGTAGAGATTTTAGAATGTCCTTTGATTTGAAATTTGGACATTCATTTAGGGACGGAGGGAGTAAGAAAATTTGTTTCTCTTGTCTTCATTTCAACGTATATGCACCAGACATGGCTTTTCAGATTTTACTGTTTCAGTTCCAACTAGTCTTACAAGAGAGACTTGGTTCTTTTTTTTCAGGGATCCATGATGAAAATGACAGGGCATACCATCCTAATATTGTGCGAATTGGTCTTAAAGCACACCACTCAGTCCAGGCTGTGTCAATGGATTACCTTGTAAGTTATAGATAACCATCTCAAGAATTGTATTGTGTGCACCTAATTATTATTGACATTTCAATTTTGGGTGGTTGTCCCTTTTTTAGGTGGAAAAAAAACTTTCAGGCATGGACTTTCAAACTGATAAGCAGAAGCAGGGAGGTGCTGGACGGGATAGAGATGCTATCCGTGCTTCAATTATGGATGAGGCAGCGATTGTATGTAATTAGACCACTTTGTTGATCAATACTCCCTCCGTCCCGCTAGAAATAGGATTCTTGGTCAATTTAATTATACTTTGACCAATAATTTGAAGAAAAATAATAATCCTAATGAAAATCTCAAAATAGTTATTTTATTTATTATTAACCGTGTTACAATAACAATTTTTACAATTTTATTAGCATCATTATTTTTCCTTAAATTATTGGTCAAGGTATAATTTAGTTGACCAAGAATCCTATTTCGAGCGGGATGGAGGGAGTATGAGTGATAAGTCGGCCAAGTTATGAGTTGAGAGTTGATGCCCTGTGTCTTTTTTCTATTACTGGCAGGTGTTCTCGACGCTTAGTTTCAGCGGCTCAAATCTTTTCAATAAACTTAATCGCAGCTTCGATGTTGTTGTAATAGATGAAGCTGCCCAAGCTGTACGTTCCTCTGCCTTTCTATGTACTTCACATATGCTTAAATATAATGGTATATATGCATGTTCATAGATGGAAATTTTAAATGATATTCCCTCCGTCCAAAAAAAAAAAGCGCCGCCTTGTACATGAGTACATGACACAAGTTTTGAGAATGTAGCTTTACTTGTTTGTACCTTCATTAGTTGTACTAAAATTATTTCCTCTTTTTCAAATGCAACTACTTTCTTTTGGGACGGAGGGAATATATAATTTCTGTAATGTTCCTCTTGTAGATGTTCAGTGTAATTCAGCTGAAGAAGTGTATGCATGTTCATGGATAGCTTGTTAGACGTTCCGACCCTTACTTTAAATTAAGCGTACAGTGTATTTGAGTTTGCATTCTTTCATCCCACAGTTAGACAGTTTCCATTTATAGTAGACTTTTTCTATCTGAAATAGGTAGTGTAGTTGATAAGTTTGTTTCCAAAAGCTAACCAGCCTGAATACTGTAAGCATGTTCGATGGTATGTCGATATCAAAATACGTGGGTTTCATCAAACTGTATGCATCTGTATTACGAAATGATACTCAAAGTAGCAATAAAAAATATGTACTCAGTATTAGGACCTCTAAAATCTCTGTCATGTTGTTTTGGAGATAAATCTACAATTTAGAAAACTAAATCTAAAAACCAAGAAACAAACCTGGCCTCCATTTAGAAGTGCTGATCTCAGTTTTCATCATGACTTGACATTAAGAAAATTCATTTTGACGGACAGGTGGAGCCCGCGACACTCGTCCCACTGGCCACTGGATGTAAGCAAGTGTTTCTGGTATGTATCTTACTCCAATTTTGCTTTATCTTTTTATCAATTTAATCTTGTGCTACAGTTATATTGTTGGCCAATAGATAAACCGGTTCCACATGTATCTTTATGTTTCGCAACGGTGGAGATAAATGTGGGCAACAAATAAACCGGTTCCAATTTTTTGTTTTGCCCAGTGACCTCGTTTTGCTATTTTTCCACTTTGGATGCTGTGAGACACCTGAAATTATAAGTCCGTAAATCACTGTTTGTAACATATTTTAACTAAGTACACTAAATTTAATATTTAAAAAAAATGGTAGTCTAATATTACTAATAATGACAATGTATATAATAATAATAATAATAATAATAAAAGGGGAAAGCTAGTTGGATAAAAATTGCTAGGTGGAGTTTATTAAGATGAAGTGTAGGAGAGTTTGCCACGCTCATGTATCCAGGTGAGGTGAATTTGACACCTCATAAAATGTAAATAATTTAATGTTTAAATACAAGAAGGAATTTTTTTTTTCTCTTTCATCAGTTTCTTGTTTCAACTACCGTAAGAAACGAAAACAGTAGGAAAGGGAGAAACTACTGGAATCAAGAGCGGAGATCATTGGCACACTTGGAGAGACTAAGGAAACCAAAAAGGTAATTAACTGATTTAAACCATGGGTATTTAAGTAGAAAATTGTAGAGGTCTAATTGGTCATTAATTAAATTCAAAACAATTGTTGAGCAGGAGGAATTTAAGAGTTCTACTTACATTTCAACCAACTGTAAGGTGAGTGCATAGAATTGCTTAGGTGTTCCAATGGAGTCTTATTGGTAATTTATAGTACTTTGGAATTTTGAAGATGAATAGGATAGGATATATAAATGACTATAAATAAATAAAATTCTATATAAAGAAAAATTAGTTTATGAAAAAGGTAATTTTAGTTATGTCATAAATTAGAAATCTGAATAGTTGTGTATATTTTATTTTAATAAATTAATAATTAAATCTCAGACTTTCACTGTGAATATTATTTAGGTGTCTAACTTGGTCTAAACTAGAATGCTTCCAAGCGTGGAATCTTTGATGATGTACCTGCAAGTTTGAAGTTTGAACATATTTAAGCACCCCAGTTGTTTAAGTGTTAGATTCAATTATTTTGTTGATTGCTTAGATTATAGTTGGATTTATTCTCATTTAAGTATGGTCAATATGAATCTGATTAGGCAGTACATGATAATCCATAAACAGAAAATTTTGTTACACTATTTTAATGTAAGTGATCGGTGAGGCAAGGATATGTCAGGACTCAGGACACGGCTGAGCGGTAGTGGACCGTTAGTAAGCCCTGGTATCCTTGGTCCTATTCCCTTACATGCATTGTATGGAGAATACTTTGGCGTTTAGGGTCGTAGATTCGGTCATGGTAAATCTTCCATGGTGCCACCGCTGGATAAGGTTGAGCAGTTATGCTACTTGATCACTGTACTCTCAGAGCAGTGACGCGTATTGGTAATTAAGGTGGAGTTTTGTAGTTGTTGCAGATAAATTGTGTGATTTCATGCTTGGTCTGGTAAACCAAGTAGTTTTATGGAAGGAATATTAAGTTTTGATATGGCATCCTGATTATCCATTTTAATCT
The DNA here is from genome assembly GCA_026119855.1 of Campanula takesimana. NCBI lineage: Eukaryota > Viridiplantae > Streptophyta > Magnoliopsida > Asterales > Campanulaceae > Campanula > Campanula takesimana. The sequence continues at coordinate 1,048,129 of JAOWBW010000090.1, forward strand.
ATAAATTCTCCCAGGTGCATTCTAACTAAATTATATCTATGGAGCCTAACTGGCTGATGTTTTAAAATTACTGAATAAGTTCCACCGACATGGAGCGAGCTATGAACTAAGTGGGAACTGTGGACGAAGATATATGTAATCTTTTGCATGTGGAGAGATGTGTGGTTATATTGTAATATATACTCCCTCCATCCTAGCAGAAGTGTGACTTCTTTCCCTTTTGGTCCGTCCCACCAAAAGTGAGACTTCTCAAAATGGAAATATTTTAATATATTTATATTCACCTTAACCCACCATTAAACCCACTCATTCTCTCTCTTCATTTTTCACCACTCAATTTATTCAACCAACACTACTATTTACCCCACTCATTCTTTCTCTTCATTTTCTACCACACATATATTACTTATTCTTAATAATTGTGCCCACTCCTGTAGTCCTACTTGTGCTGGGACGGAGGGAGTAAGTTTTCTGTAGATGGTGAAGGGTATAAGTTTCAATCGTAGGACTGGACTGTTATGTGTATAAAGTGTAACTAGTGTGTAATTATGTTTAAATGTTAGTATGTATATATTCAAGGTGTGGATTACTGTTAAAGCGTGAGTTGGGGTGTGACAGATGCACCTATTGTTTTTCTAACTAATGCTTTTCTAACTTTCTCGCAATCCAAATTCCAGGTTGGTGATCCAGTTCAATTGCCTGCCACTGTAATTTCTCCTGTTGCTGAAAAGTTTGGGTAAGTGAAGAAGTTGTGGAGTGACGGACTGCCCCTATCATATGTACTTAAATTGTTTTCTCTTGAATGTTGTGTAATAGATATGGCATGAGTTTATTTAAAAGATTTCAAAAGGCTGGATACCCAGTACAAATGCTCAAGACCCAATACCGTATGCATCCAGAGGTCTGTTATAACTTTTAAGAGCTTCTGAAAAATGTTGTCTTGTACTCCGTATAACATTTCTGACTTGAAATAATTTCAACAGATTAGAAGCTTTCCATCAAGAGAATTCTATGCAGAGGCATTGGAAGATGGGCCGGACGTTGAACTACAAACAAAGCGTCCATGGCATAAATATCGCTGCTTTGGACCCTTTTGCTTCTTTGATATACACGAGGGGACGGAGTCTCAGGCCTCGGGAGGTTCTTGGGAAAACGTTGATGAAGTTGAGTTTGTTCTACTCATGTATCATCACTTGGTCACAAATTATCCACAGCTGGGATCAAGTTCTAGAATGGCAATTATATCCCCTTACAGATCTCAAGTCAAACTTATTCGTGATAGATTTCGCACCAAATTTGGTGTGGAGTCAGAAAAAGTAGTCGACATTAACACTGTTGATGGGTTCCAGGTGAGTCAGGCCTACTTTTGGTCATTCACATGCATTTGCTCCAAGTATTTTTTTAACTCCCTTTTCTGTATCACCAAGTAGTTGTAAGTCAAAAATAGTATTACCTGACTGATCATAACGAGTGTCCACCTTGTTAAACAGGGGCGAGAGAAAGATGTTGCAATATTTTCCTGTGTCAGATCTAACGAGGAAGGCATTGGTTTTGTAGCCGATTTTAGGAGAATGAATGTGGGTATAACTAGAGCTAGGTCTTCTGTCCTGGTATGGTTTGTCCAACTAAAGACATGTTCCTGAAAGATAGTTATTTTTTATATATAAATAAATTCTGGAGCACCCATCTTATTGACAAACTTATTTTTGTGGTCTCATCAGGTGGTGGGTCGTGCATTGGCATTGAGAAAAAACAAGCATTGGAATAACCTGATTGAAAGTGCAGAGGAGAGAAACGTTCTTTTCAAGGTATATTTTCAAGTTTTACTGGAAAAGTTTCAGATACCCATGTGGGATGGAACCTTCCTAGAGCCCCACGCATAGTGGAAGCTCTGGTAACACCAAACTGCCCATTTTTATTTTTATTTTACATGAAATGTTTCGAAAGCATTCGATATTGAGGAGTTTAAAAGTACTCTACAACTTTCACAATACACCTTCCGTCTCAATTGAAACTACACACTTAGGCTTGAGCAGGAGAATTTAGGCTTGGGCAGGAGATTTAAGCAAGGAAAAATATTAGTGGAGTAAGTGTTGTGAGTATGAAAAGTGGGATAGGAGAATGGTGAGTGAAAAGTTGTTGTGAGTGGGGAAGTGGGTCCCATAAATAGAGAAGTACGGAGTATTATAAACCTTCCTTTCTTGGAAGTGTGTACACCCTCCGTCTCATATCAAGCACAACCCATTTGCTTTTAGGAACGAGAATTAAGGAAACGTGTTAGGAAAGTAGGTGTTGTGGGTGTGAAGGAGGGAGTAGTTTGTAATGGGACAGTCAAAAGGGTAATATGGTAATATGCGTAGTTTCAATTAAGAGGGAGGGATTTAAACCTGAGCCCTAACTATGCTTTCGTATATCACCATTCTTACATCAGGTTTCTAAGCCTTATGACAAGTTCATTAGTGATGAGAACTTGAAAACCATGGAAGTTGAGGAGATTGAGCCGATAGGCCAAGATGAACCTACTGATGACATGGATATTAATGTGCCGATTGGTGCTAATGCTGCTGATCAACCAACAATGGATGAAAATGATTACGGCGATGGAGATGCAGAAGGACTTGATGGAGGCTTCGATGAAGACTGATTGTTATTCTATACACGATTTTTTTAATCATTTGATTGCCCGTTTTGTTAAAATTCTGAATAATTATTTCTATGTTTTTTTTCTTTACTTAATAAATGTTTTTTTTTTTCTTAGGGGATATATGTACATACGTAATTTATATCTTGTTCGTACTGAAAAAGGACTATTGATTCTGGGAATGTAAAAGTTGAATGGCTTTGTACAAGTATTTTAATCAAAATTGGATTCGGAACATTTGTTTTTGTTCCTCTCTACTATCTTGTATGAGACAGAACCACAATGGTGATTATGAGTTGTTTTCTTGACGATGTCCATACCAGAAGGAGGCGAGGAGAGGGATCAAACCCTAGCCCTCACCGAGGGTAAGGCTTGGCTTTATCACTGGGCCACTCTTTTAGGGACGATCATGAGTTGTTAGTGGGTTAGAAAATAGTAAAATGATTTTTATTTTTTTTTGTTTATCAATATGATAAGTGAATTTTATTAATTTAAAAATATTTTAAAAAATTAATAAATTGGGTCAGTCTTGTCTAATTTCAAATGAAATGATCAAATTTGTCTTGCCTTTTATTTTACTCAAAATAAATATTACTCCCTCAGTCCCTAAATGAGTGTTCAAATTTCATTTTAAGGGACACTGAAAATCTCAACTTTTTGAACAATTTGGTAACAACGATTCATATATAATCTTGTAATCTCCTTTCCAAACTTTTAGTTTTGCACGTATAAAGAAACCGGTGAATTTTTTTTCGAAAAAAAACGTTTAGGGAGAAAGTTATGTTAAAAAAAGACACTCATTTAGGGACAAAGATTTCTTGAAAATGGACACTCATTTAGGGACAGAGGGAGTACATTTTAACAAAATAGGATATAAATTTTGTGATGTCTAAGCTGACCACTTTTGTAGACACAAGCAATGCAATATCGTGGAGTGAAGATTTCAACGCTATAATAGCTTGATGCAATCAAGAAAATGTAACAAAATATTTAAAATTGTTGACTTATTTAATACTACCTCTGTCCCTAAATGAGTGTCCAAATTTCATTTTAAGGGACACTGAAAATCTCAACTTTATGTACAATTTGCTAGCAAAGATTCATATATAATCTTGTAATCTCCTTTCCAAACATTTAGTTTTGCACGTATAAAGAAACCGGTGAAATTTTTTTCGAAAAAAAACATTCAGGGACAAAGTTATGTTAAAAAAAGACACTCATTTTGGGACAAATATTTCTTGAAAATAGACACTCATTAGGGACAGAGGGAGTAGCATATATATAATAGCTTGATGCAATCAAGAAAATGTTAACAAAATATTTAAAATTGTTGACTTATTTAATAGCATATATTTGGGGACGGAGGAGTACACAACATTTTGCCACAAGGATCCGGATTGGAACAAAGCAAAAATGTAATCATTTCGAATTTCATTTACCCAATTTCTTTCTAATCTTGAAATATAACTCCAAATTCTACTAATTAGTTTGTAAAATTTTATATAAGCATGGTTCTTTGCCTAGCAATAATCACTCTAAAATGAAGCCGAAAAATGGCAGTGAAAAAGGATTGATCCACAACATAACAACAACTTAACAAATTAATTAAGTTATCAGTTAGTAACAATAATAAAAAGATGGAGTTGGATTACTTTAAAACAGTACATGTTTGAGCTCCAAAAGAATTCTAAATCTCGCGCTATTATAAATTAATTTTATCTCTTGTTTTAAATTTGGTGCATAAAATAAAGCTTCTTTATCCCTTTTAATTTTTTGAAAGTAATTTCTTTTAATTTTTTATGTTTGTAAAAATATTTATCATATAAAGTATATTCATTCATTCCCATAACAAATAACTCATTTTGTTATTTTGGGTGTCCTACTGAAATGTATTTTTAAAATGAAAGTTTTATACTCTCTATGAATAAGAGTAAGAGTTACTTTCTATTTTGGTACATTACATAGTAAAAATCCTTACCCAAAATGCCAAAGGATGGGACATAGCGAATGTATTTTGGATGGATAACTTTGTCATTATAATGCTTATATAATTACAAAAAATAAAATAAAAATAGTAATACTTTACTAACCTACTTCTACCCACTTGAATTGTGAATATTGTTTTGTACAATAATACCCTCAATTCACTTGAAATATTTACACATTTTCTATTATTTTATATAATAAGCGTGCATAATCAAGGGTATGACTCTTACTCGGGGAGCGCGGGATTATTGCTTTTTAGTCATGTGACTCAACTCATAACAATTTTTAACTTACTATTTCCAACCCCACTTTTTCTATTTTATACTCACTAACAATTTGTTTTAAACACTATTTTTCTATAATATTGAACAAAAACAATACTCTCTACGTCTCAAAATAGATGCCGTTTTGAGAGTTAAATTTTGTCTCAAAATTCTTGTCGTTTTACTATCAAAGCTTTTTTTATTGCTCTATACCAATTATACCCTTAATAATGATAGTTAACTATCTCTTACCTAGCCATTTAATTACCTTGGTAGTTGAATTATTTTAGGGGTATTTGAGAATTCTTCACATGCATTAATAACATTTCTTAATATATGTGAAACACTCCAAAACGACATCTATTTTGAGACGGAGGGAGTAATTAAAAACAAAATTCCTTAAGAAAAACAGAGCATAACCGTTTTCTCTGTCTCCTCCCCGTCTTCCCCTTTCCCTTCAAGTTATTTTTCAAATTCCTTGTTCTTTCTATTTTCTTCCATTGCCAAGGTTTGAAGCATCATTCTCTTTTATTTTTAATTTCGTTTAATTCTATTACTAGCAATTATCTTTTTCCTTGATTTAGTTTTGTTGTGATTAACAAATGCAAAATTATGATTTGTTTCTAAATTTGTTTCTTGTTGTTGTTTTTGTTGTTATTTTGTTGAATAAGTTGCCTTAAATCTCGTTTTATTAATATGTCTTTTCCCATTTGTTGGGAACCTTTGTCTTCTCCCCATTGTTGGGAGAGCCTTTGCCTTCTCTCCGATGTGAGAGCCTTAAATTGATGTTATTATTATTTTTTTAGTTTGCTGCTTGAGATGTTTGATTGTGCATTTACTGGCAACTCAAATGCATCACTATGTTGTGTTCTCAAAGCCAAATTCTTACCATGCGAGAGTTTATTAAAGGCCTAGGTTGAGCCATGTCCAATTTTGTTTGAAGAAGCATTTGGGCATCACAAGTTTTAGTTTCCAAGGATAGTCGTTGGAGATTTGGTTTGGGATTGGCCATCACTACTCGAGATGTATTAGACATTTTATGTGTTAATCTTAATTGCATCCAATATACTTTCGGACGAGCCTCTGACAGTTGTGGAGCGTCGTCTTATAAAATTTTATTAATGCAAATTATGTGTTGTTTGTTTTGAAAAAATAAATAAATAAAACACTTTTTTTTTCTAATTTCCGTTACTTAAGTGAAATTAGTCATTTGTTATGGGACGGATGGAGCCTAACATACATTATCTATATATATGTGAAATAAAAATAAATGTTTTAACAACAAATATATAATCTCTCTCTCTCGTCTTCTTCTCCCCAAATCTCTGGTTTGGCCATCTCTTTTCCGGTTCCTCTTCCTTCTCTTCTCCACGATATTCTTTATCTTCAATCTATTCATTTTGTTCATTTCGCATTGATACTTTTAACACGATTTCACATTTATTAATTGTTATTTTGCAATTAATAAATGTGAACTCATGTTTTTAGTTTTCATTTTAAATCTAGTTTTTTAATAATGTTTATCGTTGTTGTTTTTGTATTGTTGTTTTTCTGTCCATATCTATATGTGAGAGCCTGTGATTTCCCACCGTTGTTGAGGACTTGTGATTCCCTTCCATTGGTGAGGGCCTTGTGTATTGTTTTTGTCGATTTTTATGATTATGGGAAAGTCTGAATCTGACTTAGAGAAACAGAAGAGGAATAGGCACGTACTACTTCATCAATATGTTCATGAAGTCCAGCGTTTTGAAAGGTGTAATTTTTCGAAGTCATGTTTGGTTAAGATTAATTCTTGCAAGGATGGGCTTAGTAGGAATATTCATTTTTTTTATTGACAAGTCAAAATGCCAATATGTTGGCAAATGTAATAGCTAGGGCAACGTTTGTAATTGCGAGCCATACCGTTTGGGTCGAAGTTCCCACTTATGTGGATAGTCGACTCCTAAACGTTTGATCTTATTATTAATAATATGTTTCTTTTGGTTTCGAAAAAAAAAAACAACAAATACTCCATTCGTTCCAGAAAAGTTGAAACATTTACTTTGGAGTTGAGAAATTAAGGATATAATATTATATTAAGAATGAAAGGTAGAGAGGAAGAGAGAGAATTTGTGGGGGTGGAAAGAGAATGAGTGGAGAATAATGAGTCGTTGAGAGGAAGAGAGACAATGAGTGGAGGATTATAAAAGTTATAAAAAGCTTCTATTTTTGGATTGTTGCAACTTTTGTGAAATACTCTAAATGGGAAAATGTTGCAACTTCCTTGGAACGGAGGGAGTATATATTATTTGTTTTTTTTTTTGCTTCAAAAAAACAACAAATATTTTAATAAATTTAAAGCAAACTATTGAAAATAGCAAATATTGTATCATCTATATATAAATAATGGCTGAAGTAGGCTGAGCCTCTTTCTATTTTAGTTTCCCGCTCAATGACATTTCTTTTAAAAGCGGGAATTTGGGAAAGGGTAATTCTGGCATGGTATTTGGAAAGTGCATGATTTATGGCGTTCTTCTCGATTTCACGATCTCTCTCCTCTTCTTAAATTGATTCTTCAGTCCTCTGGATCTCTCTCTACTCCCTTCCAGCATCACTTCCGCCAAACACATCCTCGCGCATCGGCTACGGTTAGGATTCATTAGAACCGCCCTACTTGATTTGATTGAGCCATGCCACGTGTCTTTTTATGGACTATAGGAAATATGTAATGAAGTTTTATACTTCAACTAGCGGGTAACCCGTGCTCTGCACTGGAAACCAATATTATATCTTAAAAAATATTTTAAATATAGTTAACTAATATAGTAATCATCATTTTAACTAATACTATTAATAATAAAATTAATCTATATGATTACTATTATTATAATAACTATTATAATTAATTAATACTATTGATAGTAATAGTCAATATATATTAATAGCAATGATTAATCTATATAATAATAATTATTAATATAATTATTATAATAAAATAATATTATTAATAGTAATAGTTAATTGATATAGTAACTATTATGATTAATTAATATTAAAAATTAATAATCTAGTAATAACTATTATAATTAACTAATACTAATAATAGTAATAGTTAATGTATTGTTGGGTATGCCCACTTATATCTCAGTATTCAATGTATAGGATTAATTAAATTTGATTGATCCATCACCTAAGTTTTATTTCATGGACTTTAGACCCATATGTAAGAAGTATTTATACTTCATTTTTTAGGTAGTCCATTTGAATAGAATAGTCTTAGGAATAGGGCAAAGATATTAAGATTCAAGAAAAATCACAATGTTGTTTCAAGCCATACGCCATGCGCCACAATGCACTGCGCCTATGCGCCCCTTTAGGCGCGCGCCGTGTTATGCGCCCCTTTGGCTCAACGCGCCACTCAGTGATGTAATTCAACACTTGGTGTTTTATTGAAGATATGAAGACTTGAAGAAATTCAAACTACGTCAACGATCCAACGGTGGATAAATAACACATATGCACTCAGATTTGAGGACACCTGTCCACAACAGTCATATTTGTGTTATGTGTCTAACGGCTATAAAAAGACACGTGTTCCACTCAATGAGCTCCAGCACATCTGTCCTTGATCTTATCCACAAGGGATTTCCAACGGCTAGTTTTTTGGGCTCTACTATAAATACCCCATAACTTCAACCATTTGAAGTTGCTAAGCTATTCTGAATTTCTCTCTCAAGCATTTGTTGAAGATTTGAAGATTGATCATTGATTTCCCAGAATTCTCAAGAACACCTTCATACCTTCATACTTAGCCCAGATCCTCAAGCAAAAACACTTCAGTTTTATTGTGCTCTCAATCTCATAGATCTAAAGAGCCTTGAAACTAAGAACACACACGCACCTCTTTAAGTTTGATAATTTAGATCGTTCTTTAAGAGATACACTGGTTTTGTCTAGGATTTGTTCTTTCATAGATAATAGATCTTGAGTTAGTGTAAATCTCAAATGTTGTAATTTGTAACTGTAGACACCCCGCCTTGGACCGCTCACCCCGATTGCACATTTGATCTTGTGTTTCTCCCCATTTTAAGTGTTTCTCGTTAGTTTCTGTCACTTCCGTTAAGTTCCTGACTGACTTCGTTAAGTCCAGGGACTAAACTGAATAACAGGGCTGACTTTCTAGTCCATTCTGTCAAAATTGCCTTCTCTGAGTCGCGCGCCTCCGACAGGAGGAGCCAGACGCGCGCGCCTCCCGCCCCCAAAGCAGGAAGCGCGCGCCTCTGGGCGTCAGTTACAGATTTCTGGCCAGGATTCTCTCCCTTGCTCAATTTACAGGATTTTGCCCGGGAAGGATTTCTTGGTGACTGAGTTTTGGCACCAAAAACATCTCTCTTTCACCTATAAAAACATCCCTTTACCTCAATTTTCAAGGACACAAAAATTGGGACAAAAATTTACACAAAAACTTTGACAAAAAGGACCGAAAGACCTTGACTTTACCAAATTTCCTACTTTCAAAGCATTTTCCAAAGGATTTCTCCAAGTAATTCAACGAGAAGTGTTTGAAGTCTCTTGAAGTCTAGGTAAAGCTATTTCTTTCCCCTTCTCAACTTCATCTCTTTTCTCTTTCTTTTTGTATTATCAAAGTGCAATCACCCAAATCATTTTGGGACATGACTCTAATGATCACCTCATCTCATTGAGGTCGGTTAAAGAGTTATCTCCTACATCCCAAACTCTATTTTAAACCCCTTTGTATGATTTAAAGAAGAAGAAGAAGAACGTTTATCATTCATGTAGATTTTGATCAAGCAAGACCAACTTTAGTTGGGCGAGATGGGTGTTTCGGTACTTCCCATCTTGTAATCTAACCCCCGAACCTCAAAACAAGGAATATCTGTTTTCGTAATCAAACTTAGGCTATTATCAATAGGTTTTTCTTATGTTCCTCAAAACATAGGTGGCGACTCTAAACAATCTAAAACAAGTTAGACATCCTAGGATAATTCACCGCTCTAGCCAAGTTGTGGCCTCCCGGGGTATCTACAGTGGCGACTCTCCAAAGGTTCACCAACGGCCTCATCAACGAATTTCACTAACGGATTCGTCCTCAAAGGTTCACAAACGGCCTCCTCAAAGGTTCACTAACGACCTCTCCAAAGGTTCACTAACTGCCTCGTTCAAAAGGTTCACTAACGGCCTCAATCAAAATATTCAGCCGGCAGGTTCACCTAACGGATCATGCCACCCCCTCTATCAACAAAATCCGCTCACACAGGGAGCGCACCACTATCTCTCGCAATTTCAAATTCCTGCTTTCATCGAGTCTTTGCTTTTTTCTTGGTGATGTCCTCGGAGGGTGTTTTTAACTTTCGTCGACGCGTTTTGCTTTGCAATCCACGTCGCCGAGGGGCTCTGTAGACACCACGCCTTGGACCGCTCACCCCGATTTCACATTTGATCCTGTGTTTCTCCCCATTTTAAGTGTTTCTCGTTAGTTTCTGTCACTTCCATTAAGTTCCTGACTGACTTCGTTAAGTCCAGGGACTAAACTGAATAACAGGGCTGACTTTCTAGTCCATTCTGTCAAAATTGCCTTCTCTGATTCGCGCGCCTCCGACAGGAGGAGCCAGACGCGCGCCTCCCGCCCCCAAAGCAGGAAGCGCGCGCCTCTGGGCGTCAGTTACAGATTTCTGGCCAGGATTCTCTCCCTTTCTCAATTTACAGGATTTTGCCCGGGAAGGATTTCTTGGTGACTGAGTTTTGGCACCAAAAACATCTCTCTTTCACCTATAAAAACCTCCCTTTACCTCCATTTTCAAGGACACAAAAATTGGGACAAAAATTTACACAAAAACTTTGACAAAAGGGACCGAAAGACCTTGACTTTACCAAATTTCCTACTTTCAAAGCATTTTCCAAAGGATTTCTCCAAGTAATTCAACGAGAAGTGTTTGAAGTCTCTTGAAGTCTAGGTAAAGCTATTTCTTTCCCCTTCTCAACGTCATCTCTTTTCTCTTTCTTTTTGTATTATCAAAGTGCAATCACCCAAGTCATTTTGGGACATGACTCTAATGATCACCTAATCTCATTGAGGTCGGTTAAAGAGTTATCTCCTACATCCCAAACTCTATTTTAAACCCCTTTTTATGATTTAAAGAAGAAGAAGAAGAACGTTTATCATTCATGTAGATTTTGATCAAGCAAGACCAACTTTAGTTGGGCGAGATGGGTGTTTCGGTACTTCCCATCTCGTAATCTAACCCCCGAACCTCAAAACAAGGAATCTCTGTTTTCGTAATCAAACTTAGGCTATTATCAATAGGGTTTTCTTATGTTCCTCAAAACATAGGTGGCGACTCTAAACAATCTAAAACAAGTTAGACATCCTAGGATAATTCACCGCTCTAGCCAAGTTGTGGCTTCCCGGGGTATCTACAGTGGCGACTCCGCTGGGGACATTTGAGGGTTAAACTTGCATTCTGATCAAAATCTACATCTTTTCTGGGCATTCTGATTCCTGATGGGGGAGGCGCGCGCTTCTGGCCTCTTCAGCCTAAGGCGCGCGCATCCCGCATCAAGGACCAGAATCGCCCGCTTCTTCATGTTCTTCATTTTCTTCTTCTACTATTCTCCACTAATCATTTCTGCAGGGGTTACAATAATACACATAGGACCAGGGCAATCCCCTGAGTCCAAAATCTGACAATCTGACAGGTGTGCCCAGAAGCGCGCGCCTCCCAATAGCATCGCGCCAGGCGCGCGCGTCTCGTATCAACACTCAGAGGCGCACGCTTCTGGGTTGGTTCCCAGAACAGAAATAGGCCTCAGAACAGAGCAGTGTGATGGGGGTGTGGCACAGTTGCCTGCATCAGTGGTTATTCTGAACTTCAGATTGTTTTAATTTTGTGTTTTATTTTATCGGTCACACGGGTGATTCGAAAGTTGTAATTATGTGCTTATTTGTTTTTTTTTATTTCTTTTTTTAAAAAAAATATAAAAAATATTTTGTCACTTGTTAGACCTCACACTACATGCATATATTCCTATGAACTGCTCACTATCGAGTCGCATAAGTCCAACCCCAAACCCGTCGAGGCCCGTCCTAGAAAGTTTCAAGCTCCACCCGACCTTGACTCTTTCGAAGCGGTCAACCTCAGCCCGTGGCGTAGTTCAAGACTACATGCCGGGGGTGACCTTTGAGCCTTATATTCAAGGCGAGCACAAGCCACACAATTCTAGTTAAGGTCTAACACTCCGTGACTCAAGTCGGTTTCCATGTACCGAGATTTCCTCAAATCATACATGCCAACTTGTTGAAACGGACGCAATAAAAATCCGTCCCCAAAAGTGGTTATTTTTGGACGAAAATAAAAATCCGTCCCCGCTGTAAGGATCCCGTCCTCGGGGGGCGGCGAAACAAGCGATGGTTCGCTCGAGGACAAAATGCCAAACACGGGAACCGGTCAAAATTATAGAAGTCGCCACATTTTGTTAATTTTAAACCCAACAAAATGACAAAGGTTTGAGTTCAAAGGTTCGGAGGTCAGGTTACAACTTGGGAGGAGTTTTTACGTCCTCTCAAGTTGCCTCGGACAAAGCCGAGTCTCCCTAAGTTAGTTAAAATGTTCATACGTGTGTGTGTGTATTTAACGGAAAACTTCTGTCGTTCATTTTATTTGAGAAAACTCGGCTGAAAAGGGGGCCTTGAGTGATAAGATAAAAGTCAGAGGGCAAAACAGACAATTTTTCCCTCCTACCTAAAGTAGCCGTACGGCTGGAGGAGGCAATCCTGGGGTTTTACAGTTTGCTCAAGAACAGTCCAGTTCAGAACAGAAACATGGTATTCTGTCTGAAGCTGGACAAACTGTTTGTGATCCCAGTTTGCAAGAAATCATTTTACAAGTTTTATAGCATCATTCCTATGCTAAATGATCATCACTTGGTTCCCCAAAACAAGTATTTGGGTGTGATCATGAGCAATCATAGGAGAAAATCAAGAAAGTTGATAAGTGTCCCCTTTGGACCAAAGTTGGTCATTTGGTGAATAAAGATTGGAACTTTATCACCAAGATGACATTTTATGACTTAAAATCCTTCCAAGAGTCAAAATAACACATAAAGATTGAATATTTATGACCCAAAAGTGGGATTGTGAGGCTAAACCAAAGAGGAAAATGATGGACACTAAGGTTCCACCATCCTCATGATTATCATGGCCAAACAAGCACAAAATTTAAATAAGCAAAGAATGTAAATGACAATCAACAAGTCTATGAGTGTCTAGGTTTTAGAACCTCTTCCATACAAAGTATGGAGGGCACCTTGGAACTTCTCATAGCTTGGACAAGATAGTAATATAATAGATAGATATGTAGTGCTTGATAATGGACAAGTCTTGCAAGAAACAAAAGGTGCTTGAAATGGACAAGTCTTTGAATAAATGAATAGTAAATACATGTATAACCAAGATATGAGAAATAAAATAGGAGTAAGATGAAGAGAAAGGAGGGGGAGGTGGATTTACCTATGATGGTTAAGGCCAATCTTCCTTTTTTCTCTCCTTTTTTGTATGTGAACACTCTCACTCTTTCTCTGTGGCAATTCCAGCAGAGTGACCTCTCTAATGTGTATTTCTCCCCCCCTGAAATGATCAGCAAGGGGTTCTATTTATAGGGACTGAGGGCGCCCAAACCAGCCATACGGCTAGGCCCCTCTAGTCCCCAAATCATCCGTACGGCTCAGCCTGGCGAGCTTCTGAATTTTTCCAATTTTATACCAGAGTAGTCCTGGAATTTATAGTTTATCCTAGGGAGGTCCTGGCCTATCAGCTTATCCCTGAAACGGTGCTAAGGCTACCTCTAAGGCAGGTCGATTTCAGATTGGGGTACTTACAGAGCCCCTCGGCAACGTCGCTTCGAAGGAGCGGGGTTGTCGATAAAAATAAGCATCCCAATCTGACGGGACGACGGCTTTAACCGATTTTGGTTGCATGGCTGGTCCTAGTGGTGTAGGATTCCTACGTATCCCGTTCGCAGGGAATCAAGCTAACGTAGTTCGGGGTGAGAGATTTAAGGCTACTAAAACCTACAAACGACCGTCGAGGTCGGGTGGGGAACTCGGGCATGACACTCATTCGGTCAGAGGCGAAGGTTCGAGCATGACACCAAGGGGTCAGAGGCTAAGGCATTTGGGCATGACACCAAGGGGTCAGAGGCTAAGGCATTTGGGCATGACACCAAGGGTTCAGAAGCTAAGGCATTTGGGCATGACACCAAGGGGTCAGAGGCTAAGGCATTTTGGGCATGACACCAAGGGGTCAGAGGCTAAGGAATTTAGGCATGACACCAAGGGGTCAGAGGCGAGACATTTGGGCATGACACCAAGGGGTCAGAGGCTAAGGCATTTGGGCATGACACCAAGGGGTCAGAGGCTAAGGCATTTGGGCATGACACCAAGGGGTCAGAGGCTAAACATGGTCAACTTGGCTCTATGGGAGAGGGTTGACTTGCTGGGGATATGGTCAGATTTTTACTGGGCTTACGTCGGGGATGGCCTATTTTGGACATTTAACTGGGCTTACGTCAGGGACGGCCAATGATGACTTTTTAACTGGGCTTACGTCAGGGACGGCCAAATTTGGACATTTAACTGGGCTTACATCAGGGACGGCCAATTTTTCTCAAACATTTAACTGGGCTTACGTCAGGGACGGCCAATTTTGACCTTTTAACTGGGCTTACGTCAGGGACGGCCAATTTTTGTCTCAGAGGGTCGCTCAGGGGACCTAAATTTTATCTCAAAATGGGTCACTCGGGGGACCTAAACTTTCTTCAAAATGGTCACTCAGGGGACCTAAGTTTTCTCAAAATGGGTCACTCGGGGGACCTAAATGTTCTCAGAATGGTCACTCGGGGGACCTAGACTTGTCTCAAAATGGTCACTCGGGGACCTAGACTAAACTTTTCTCGGAATGGGTCACTCGGGGGACCTAAACCTTTTCCAAAATGGGTCACTCAGGGGACCTAAGTTTTCTCAAAATGGGTCACTCGGGGACCTAAATGTTCTCAGAATGGTCACTCGGGGGACCTAGACTTGTCTCAAAATGGGGTCGCTCGGGGGACCTACATGTTTCAGAAGGGGCTTGACTCTTACTTGGTCAATCTAGTCACATGGGCTTACGTCTAGGACGGCCATAATTTATTTCACAAAGCTGGGCTTACGTCGCTAGGACTGCCTGGAACAAAGGCTCTAGCTTATAACGACTATTCTAAGTCTAAGCTTGACCGGGGTCAACTCCATCTTTAGGGAGATTGACGAAAAAAACTGGTCTTACGTCCCTCTAAGGACTGCCGGATTTTTGATTTCACAAAACTGGGCTTACGTCGCTAGGACTGCCTGATTTTTGGGAACCTAACATTTCTAGGTTCGATTCAAGTTGCATGAGCCAAGGGGGGCATTTTTCAAGTTCTGGGAAATCTTGTTCAAGGTGCGAGGGGCACAAGGGTAATTTCAGGCTGAGATTTTTCCTCGCCCAAACCATCCGTACGGATGTGGAGGTCATCTCTTTCTTTTTCAAAACACAGCAGCCATACGGATGGTCTCACCTATTTTTCAAAACCCAGTCGAAAGAAACGAAAGGAGACAGGCGAAATTGAGAGGGAAACTCCATCAACTCGCAAACTTTCTTGCCCTAATTGTTCAAGGATCAACCATGGCGGGTCGGGCACGCGCGGGCTACCCTAGAGGGGCGGAAAAGAGGCTAGACATGGCTCGAAATTTTCGAGGCTACACTGTTAGTCTTCGGGATGAGGGAGCGGGTTTCTACAAGTCTCCCACCGTTCACTTGTGCCATGGTGACGGGGTAAGCATTCTTAAGCTCTTCCCACTCGGATTTGGATCTTGTACGTCTCTCCTAGGCCTAGGGTTCTTGTCCATGCCATTTGATATTTTTGCATTTCTTGACACAATTTCGTGAAATTGACCTCATTTTTGTGTCATTGGGACCATTTGGGACGTGGGTATATGCTCGTAGCCTCATTTGGACATGCCTAGCTATACTCCCCAAAATCAAAGTATGTTGCCCTCGGCCTTATGCATAAACTACTTGTACCTTAGGTTTGACTAGTCATTTTGGCGCAACTTGGTGCATGCTAGCATCTTCTAGGACAAGTTGTTGCATGTTCGTGGGACGGGTATATGATTATCGAGACCAAAATGATAATTTCTCCGAATATGACCCTTGAAAATGACTTATGCATTGTTAAAGGGGACGGAAACTTTTTTTCAAAAATGGCCCTTAAAATGACTTATGCATTTTTAAAGGGGGACGGGAACTTTTCTCCAAAAATGGCCCTTAAAATGACTTATGCATTTTTAAAGGGGACGGGAACTTTTCTCCAAATATGGCCCTTAAAATGACTTACGCAATTTTAAAGGGGACGGGAACTTTTCTTCCAAAAATGGCCCTTAAAATGACTTATGCATTTTTAAAGGGGACGGGAACTTTCTCCAAAATATGGCCCTTAAAATGACTTATGCAATTTAAAGGGGACGAGAACTTTTCTCCAAAAATGGCCCTTAAAATGACTTATGCATTTTTAAAGGGGACGGGAACTTTTCTCCAAAATATGGCCCTTAAAATGACTTATGCAATTTTAAAGGGGACGGGAACTTTTCTTCCAAAAAATGGCCCTTAAAATGACTTATGCAATTTTAAAGGGGACCGAAACCTTTTCTCCTATTTGTTATTCTTTTTCCTTGTGTAATCATTACGAGCATTGGTATCTGTAAACTATGTTATTTATACCTTTGCTGTGTTTACCTGCAGGGCGGTGATCCCAAATCTCGAGGGTCGCCGGATGCTTGCTTCTCTTTGTGGGAAGCCATGCCTGAGTCTGTTGACGGTATCCCTGGTCCAAGGGAGTGGGTGGCACGCACAGGATTGGTGCCCTTCATCGAGGCCGTGGGCCGGTTGGTGAATACCAACAAGAGTATGGGGCTTCTCAATGCCCTTGGTGAGTACTGGTGGGATACAACCCACACTTTCCACTTGAGTTGTGGGGAGGTAACTGTGACCCCGGTTGATTTTCCTGCCATCACTGGGCTTTCCTTTGACGGACATCCAGTCGTTTGGAGGGATAGAATGTCTGAGGGAGAGATCCAGGCACTCGTCAGATTCTCGGGCCCCACCAAGGGTTTGGGCATCCTGGTTCAGAACGTTGAGAGGGTCATTCGGGCCAACATCCCAGAGTATTGGGCGGGTCGGATCACAGCTGAGCAGCTTGGGCGCTCTTACGTGTGGCTCCTCCTTGGCAACACCATTTTTGCCAATGCTGACACAACTTGCATGTTTCCCCTTCTTGGGTCACTCACCACTCCCGAGGCCATCAGGGATATTGCTTGGGGAGAAGCAGGCCTGGCCGAGCTGTACATGGAGCTCGATAAATATAGCCGAAGGGCGAGCAAGTCTCTGGCTTGCTTCCAATTTGTTCTCGAGGTATCCTTTTCTTTTCTTCCTCTGTCTTATTGGTCCCTTTACCTCATTTTTTGCACTGATGGCACTTCTTATCTCCTTTCAGGCTTGGTACTACGAGGTTTTCGGTAGCTATCCGTGGAGACTGGCCGTTGATCGAGACCTGGTTTTTCCGGCCATGACCTGCTGGGCTAGGGAATCTAGGGAGAAGAGGGGGTCCAAGGGACGTGTCTCTGTTCGTTATGCCGACGTGAAGGCAGTTTTGAGGGGGGCCATGCCAGCGGAGCTCAACCTTTCCCTTGGTATCGGTACGAGGGGCAGGAGGTGGGCTTTGACCCGAGCGAGGCTCTGAGGGTGACCCGGCAGAGGAGGCTGTTGGTGGGTTTCCGAGGGGAGGCCTTTTATTTAGGCGAGAGTGTGCTTTGGCAGCATGGACTGGGGCTCATGCAGAGGGTACCGGTGGACCCACCTGAGGCCATGTTTATGGTTGATCGGGGAGAGGACCCGCATCTTGTGGGTGTAGATGCGATTGGTTTGATTACCGATGAGCCATACGGACGGTTTGTGGCCACGAGGATGAGATCGCCACAGGTGGTGGCTTCTGGGTTAGCTCCTCCGGTGTGGCAGGACTACTCTTTTATTTATACCGACGGCCGGGTTCACATGGTAGCCGTGTCCGTTACCGAAGGGGGAGCCCCTGTTGAGGACATTCCTGATGACGCGGTATGCTTTCTTTCCCATTCTCGCGCCCATGTCCTCACCTTTTATTCTTTTTTTGCTGAACTCTCCCATTTCCATGTGCAGATTGCGGGACGAGCGTTGCTGCGGCGGCCTACCTTCATGGGGCGGGCCAAAAGTGGTTCAAAAAGTTTACAGGTCATTTTCGCAGGGGGACTCAGAGGGAACACGGCTTCGTGCCGGGCCGGAGTTCGGTGAGCGGTGAGGAGAGGCCTCGTAAGAGGGCGTCGAGTGTTGAGCTGCCTCCTTCCTTCATCCGCAGTCAGTCCATGAGTGCTGTGGATACTTCCTCTCTACGGGATTCTCTGCGGGCTTCCGGTACCCATGAGATCGCTCCGGATCCTTTCGCCCATCTGACCTTGGAGCGACCTGAAACCTCTTCTGTTGACCGTTCCGGTACTGCTTCCCAATATGCCTGGCATTCTTTGCAGCCTTCTACCAGTGGGGACATGAGCTTAGCAGAATCCCTCTTCCATTTTGACCCTAGCACTTATTTCACTCGGGGGCCGGGTCTGTCCGATTTACCGCCCCCTGATTCTGACCCGGATTCTGAGTAGTTGTACCTGTCTTTGAACAATTTTCTTTTTGTCTTTGTCTTATTTTTGCAAAACAATATGTCATGAAAACTTGTTGATTTATTGAGTTTAAACCCCTTGTAAATTCGTTTTGCGCCTGGCTTAGGTGTGTTTAGACTCAGTTATGTGCAACTGGGACATACCTTGACAGGGTTTGACAAGTGAAAGTGAGTCTCACTTGCAGGCGGTTTGGTATGGGCTGCATGACACGAAAATTTTCACAAAGACAAACAATCCGTACGGTTGACACAGAAGGTTGACCCTTTTGACCAAATTTTTTGGGTGTTCCAAGGGAATTTTGACAGATGAGAAGGTTTATTTGACTTAGGCTGTTTTACTCAAAGCATGACTTTTCGTCGGTCTTTCCATTACGCGATTACGGCTGGTCAGCCCCAGTGTAATGTCTTGCCGGAGACTAATCCTCGGGTTTCTCGACCGTGGTTTGGCAGCCCCAATGTTTCACCTTTCTGGGAATCACTCTTCGGGTTTCTCTCCCTTGATTGTCCAACCATAGTACTTTCCTTCTTTCCAAGTTTTCTCTACCCTCCCTTTTTAAGAGTGGCCTAGTTAACTCTTGATATGGACAGAAGCAAAGTTAACTTCGACACAGACAAAGAGCATATCACATTTGTTCACACGAGTAGACACACATAGGATTTTACGGGAATGAGTCCCTTTTCTGAGAGAGGAAGCCTATGGACAGAAATTCACGTGTTTGGCTCTTTCCTAAGATGTGGAAAATAAGACTTGTTGAGGCATTCGGAATCAACCTCCATTAATGTAATCAAGATGTTTGCTTGAACGGATCTTGATTAGTATTTAGGTCCAAAATTCAAGTAATTAGCCTTAGTGTGAGTAACTGTCATGACCCGTTGGGATTAAAATTCGATCAGTGGTAAGATCGGGAGGAGAAAGTGTTTATGGGAGGATTGGTCATTATCTGGGGAATTGGTCATTGTTTGGGGAATTGGTCATTGATGAGACCGGGGAAAAAGAGCCGGGTCCTTTGGGAGGACCAAGGTTTGGGGGATTCATTTCGTGTTATGACCGGACCCGAAGGTTGCCTACGTTCCCCTCAATGTGAGGAGCTCAGGTCATCGTAGTTCGGCTCTTGGGACACTTTGGCCGGGGTTGGCATCTCGGAGGACGTCATTGCTGACTTTGCCTTGGGTGAATTCTTTGAGATGGGCCCCTTTGGGCGTACCGCTTTTGATATGGACGGGCTCTTTGTGCAAGCATTTTTTTTTTCATCCTCTCTTTGATTTTGACAATTCGGGGAGTCTGTATGTGCACTTATGGCTGAACTTTGGTGGCTAAGCAACAACGTCCTCGTCTTTTCATTGTCTTGGGATGCTTTTAATGTGCATCGGGGGTTTGCCATCGAAAAGGTGTCTTGGGTCGTATATCGGGTAGTGTATGTGGGAAGATTTGCCACTGATGGTCTCCTTCATGCCAACGGGTCACAACATTCATTCATCTTAAGATTAATTATTGGAATTTAGTCCCTTTTACGTTTAGATCCGTTCGTCCCTTCATGAGTCGTTGTTGACTTCTATGTTTTAGGGAATCAACTCATCATATCGGGGACATAACAATCATTTGGAAAAAATAATGGGAGTGATTCCGAGAGTTAGTGTAGTTTTCAAATAATGCCTCAAGTCTAGAGAGAATAGAAGTAAAAGACAATTCATTTCACGGAAGACTCAATTTTTACAACTTGGACTCGACTATTGACTCAACCATCGCCACATTGTGGCTTTTTACATACTTTGGCCTCGCAGGGCTTTTTGGGAAAGCTAAAAAGGAAAAGACAAAAGACCATATCCACTACGGATTTAGGAGACTTTCTAGAACACAAACACTAGGCCACTCTAACGATTTCTTCTCTTCCCCATTTCTTCTCCTTGTGTCCCTGGCTTAGACCCACTTGTCCCCTTGCTTGGTGATTATGCCCTCATCGATGAGTGCTTGGATGTGATTTCTTAGGGTGAGACATGCATTTGTGGAATGACCTGGTGCTTGGTGGTATTTGCAATGTTGCTTTGAGTTATGACGGGCTCCAACCGGTTCCGTCCATATCACATGCCAGCCAAGAAGCTCAACCTTACCGGCCTCGAGTAGGTGGTCCAACACTTGCTCTCTAGGCATCCCCAACTCGTGGAACCATCGGTAGTAAGCCCCTTTGCCCTGGAGGTGGAATTCTCCCACAGCCGCCGCGGGCTTTCCACGGGATACCGTGACAGATCGGAGCTCTTGTTCGACTGGGGCCTGCTGGTTGGGAGCGGTCTTTGGTGGGGAGGAATACTTCTCGGAAGACCTTTTGAGCTCCTCAATGGACTTTACAATTTCGTGGAGACACTCTCGGGTGTTCCTTGAGTTGTGCCTCTCCAATTCATCGGTCAATTCGGCTCGGCTGTGCAGGAGATCGTACCGGTGATCATATTTTTCCTCAAGGTCCTTCTTGAGTCTCTTTCCCCCTTCTTCCCATAGTTCCTCGACTTTCTTATGAAGTGCTTCCTTAATCTCCTTTCAGAGTTGTTGGACCACCTTGACCGCTTCATTGCGGTCGACCTCTGTCTTTCTCATTTGGTCTCTCATCGTACTCACCGTTCGTTCCAAGAGCTTAACCCTACCCTCTAACCTTGCTTGCACGTCCAGACGGATATCTGTCTCAATTGCTTGGGACTTGTTTTCCATTGTTTCCTATGATACAAATGACCAACAAACCGTAAGGGCACCGTGGAATGATTTTTCGGGAAGTCATGCTTCGAAGTAAAACAAAACTCGACACACAAGAGACACTGAATCGAAGGGGGTAACAAGTTTGACTCTTTTTTAGGGGGAAGAAACCCAAGCCAAGCATTTTGATGAATTTAGCAATTCTCTTTTCCCTTTTTCTCTTTTTTTTTTTTTTAAAAAAAATCATTTATTCCTTGGATTATCTCGGCCGGTTTAGTCACATAAACAAACGTTAGTGCACAATTCAAGGGCTCAACCTTTATTATTTCATTTTTCTCCAGGCATGTCTTATTCCTAATTGGTTGGAAAAGATCGCTCTTTTTTTTTCCGCAACTATTCTAAATCCTGGATCAGTGGAGGCCATCACTACGCCTATAGACCCCTCGTTTTTCACCTGTATTGCACGCTCCCAAGGACGGACTATCCCGGGCGAGGGTCCTATAGGGCACGCGGCTTCCACCGATCAAAAGAAGTGAACCTAGGGTCTAGTGCATCGTAAGGTTCCCAATATGCGGGTTATCCTAATCATGGTTAAGCCCCAGTCGGAATCAAGACTTTTCCCCGAAGGCTACACCGAAGGCTGCGCCGACATTCCGTCATGACCTCATTTTGAATGAGGCGTCTCGATCCTTGACCATGGGCTTAAGGATGATTAAAATAACTCGTTCATTAGGGCTTAACGACACAGTGTCACCCTATCCTTAGTACATGGCCCTCACTAATTGCGGTCGTCACTAACACACGAGTTGGAGGCTGGTTAGGCCACGCTTGCATTTCATCAAGGAGTCACAACTCGGGCATTAATTTGGCCACAATTAGATTTGAGCACGTATCAAGGATGTGGTGACGTGAACTAGACCAAAAACCAACCATAGTCACGGTATTTGTGTGTCACGGACAAGTGTGGTTGACTCGGTTCGGAAGGGAAGGTGGGATGGACCCGTGCGCGCATCGAAGGGAACAAGAGCGCCCAACGAGCTGCATCGTGGAATCCACCCCGGGTTTAAAGGGTATTTGGAACGTGCACGGTCAAGTGCGCGTAGTGTGAAGTCATTCTATGCTCCTTTTTTGGGTAAAAAGAGAGATTTTCAATTCGTTTTTCGATATCATGAGCATGGCATAAGCAAGATATGAACAAGTATGAACAAGCATGAATTGAGCAATCTATACACAACAAATCAAAGAATATAAGCAAACAAACACCAAAACTTATACATGTACCAAGTTGTGCACAACAAAGAATTTTGAATCAAACTTTTGCAAAAGAAATATTTTACATTGAAACCCTTTTATACAAAGCAATTTGTGCACAACGAGGAGACTCAAGAAAACCCTTACAAAAAAAGGGGTTATGCACGACGAGGTTTTGAAAACCATTTTATTGACAAAAGATCATGCATAACCAAGTTTTATTACCTTTTAAAACCAAGTTTTGGCCAAAAGAATGAAGGTAATGTGCACAAGTAAGACTGTAAATTTGGAACCTGGACAAGCAGAAGCAGAGGGGGCACCCAGAATGTTGCAGCCCTGCACCAAACTGTTAATTGGCAACATTCTGGTCCCTACCCAAAGTAGCCGTACGGCTAAAGCAAGAGGGTGAAGATTTTTTCTCAGTTTCTCCAACTTCTGATCATCAAGCCCCAGTTTATTGTGTTTCCAGAACGTATGTACTCAAAACAGCTCAAACAAAAACAGCAAACACACACAAATATGCAAGAAGTGAACTAACGGGAAAGGGAGTTTGACCCACACAAGAATGCCCCCGAACCTTTTAGAAAGAAGTCCGAAAGCACTCTACTCCCCAGCGGAGTCGCCACTGTAAGGATCCCGTCCTCGGGGGGCGGCGAAACAAGCGATGGTTCGCTCGAGGACAAAATGCCAAACACGGGAACCGGTCAAATTTAAAGGAGTCACCACATTTTGTTAATTTTAAACCCAACAAAATGACAAAGGTTTGAGTTCAAAGGTTCGGAGGTCAGGTTACAACTTGGGAGGAGTTTTTACGTCCTCTCAAGTTGCCTCGGACAAAGCCGAGTCTCCCTAAGTTAGTTAAAATGTGCATACGTGTGTGTGTGTATTTAACGGAAAACTTCTGTCGTTCATTTTATTTGAGAAAACTCGGCTGAAAAGGGGGCCTTGAGTGATAAGATAAAAGTCAGAGGGCAACACAGACAATTTTTCCCTCCTACCTAAAGTAGCCGTACGGCTGGAGGAGGCAATCCTGGGGTTTTACAGTTTGCTCAAGAACAGTCCAGTTCAGAACAGAAACAAGGTATTCTGTCTAAAGCTGGACAAACTGTTTGTGATCCCAGTTTGCAAGAAATCATTTTACAAGTTTTATAGCATCATTCCTATGCTAAATGATCATCACTTGGTTCCCCAAAACAAGTATTTGGGTGTGATCATGAGCAATCATAGGAGAAAATCAAGAAGTTGATAAGTGTCCCCTTTGGACCAAAGTTGGTCATTTGGTGAATAAAGATTGGAACTTTATCACCAAGATGACATTTTATGACTTAAAATCCTTCCAAGAGTCAAAATAACACATAAAGATTGAATCTTTATGACCCAAAAGTGGGATTGTGAGGCTAAACCAAAGAGGAAAATGATGGACACTAAGGTTCCACCATCCTCATGATTATCATGGCTAAACAAGCACAAAATTTAAATAAGCAAAGAATGTAAATGACAATCAACAAGTCTATGAGTGTCTAGGTTTAGAACCTCTTCCATACAAAGTATGGAGGGCACCTTGGAACTTCTCATAGCTTGGACAAGATAGTAATATAATAGATAGATATGTAGTGCTTGATAATGGACAAGTCTTGCAAGAAATAAAAGGTGCTTGAAATGGACAAGTCTTTGCATGAATGAATAGTAAATACATGTATAACCAAGATATGAGAAATAAAATAGGAGTAAGATGAAGAGAAAGGAGGGGGGAGGTGGCTTTACCTATGATGGTTAAGGCCAATCTTCCTTTTTTCTCTTCTTTTTTGTATGTGATCACTCTCACTCTTTCTCTGTGGCAATTCCAGTAGAGTGACCTCTCTAATGTGTATTTCTCCCCCCCCCCTGAAATGATCAGCAAGGGGTACTGAGGGCACCCAAACCAGCCGTACGGCTAGGCCCCTCTAGTCCCCAAATCATCCGTACGGCTCAGCCTGGCGAGCTTCTGGATTTTTCCAATTTTATACCAGAGTAGTCCTGGAATTTATAGTTTATCCTAGGGAGGTCCTGGCCTATCAGCTTATCCCTGAAACGGTGCTAAGGCTACCTCTAAGGCAGGTCGGTTTCAGATTGGGGTACTTACACCCCCATGTATGCTTTACTACATTAATTTAGTTTAATCCCGATACATGTAGGATTCACAAACGCGATGGAATCCGATGAGTATATGGGACCGCGAGATGGTCTATATACTAGTGTGACGATTCCATTATTTTTTTAGAAACCCCAAAAGGGATCCATTCCCTTCGACTTATAAAAAAAAAAAAGTCTTTTCTTATGTGGTTCGAGTCGTGTGCCCAACTGTGTGTTCTAAGCCTCTTCGTGGACCGCAAGTGTTACTCAAGACTGATAAGGGCCTCTTCTGCAATATAGGTTCAATTGGTACTTACAGAGTCTACCGGGATTCGGCAAATCGGTTAGTCCGTGAAGAGATCACTCCAACAGCTCCTACATCAACCATGACCGGCAGCAGCAACACCATGTCTCTCGAACAGCTTTCAACCATGGTCCAACTCCTCCAAGAGCAAGTCTCCACCCTTAATAAGGAGGCACAAAGCAAAGACGACATTTGGCAATCCCACCTCGACAGCCAAAGGGAGGCCCACGAGGCCTAGATGGAGCTAATGAAAGAAAAGCTCACTAATCTTGCCAAGGGGAAGAACAAGAATAACGACGACGAATCCGAATGGACCGAGGGTTTGTTCAAAAGTCCTTATGTCAACACCCGCACCAAGAAAGTGGGAGGGCCGAGTTCCGAGAACAATGAGCCCAAAATGGTGGATTCTATCATGGCCTACATCGACCAAAAATTCAATGGGCTCAACATGGGGAAAGGCTCCGACACAAGCCTTTATCAATCATCCATCCTCATGAGTACTATGGCCGCTCTTCCTGATAAGTTCAAGATGCCCGACATAAGCAAATTCAAGGGCAACTCTTGTCCTTTGGCTCACATTGAGACTTATATTTGGGCAATGGTTCCGAAGAAGGTCTCCCCCAAGGTGATGGCTCAATGCTTTCCTCTCACTCTCGAGGGGGCGGCAAAATATTGGTATGCTACTCTCCGCTCACTGTCCGTCTTGATTGGGACTCCGCCATGCTTGCCTTCAAGAGCCAATACCAAGGCAACACCACTCACCGGCCCACAAGGAAAGAGCTAGAGAACACTACTCAACGAGACCACGAGTCCTTCATCGACTTCACAAGGAGATGGAATGATAAACTCTCCGAGATTGTGGAAAGGCCAAATACCAAGGAGAAAATGGATATCTTTCTCAAATGTCTCAAAATTAATCTCCTCACCCATCTAAGTGGGGCTTTCTATGCGGATTTCTCCCAAATGTATGAGGCGGGGGTCCGAATGGACGAGTTGCTCAAAGAAGTGAAGACAAGTGCTCCTAGCTACCGATACAAGGCCGCTTCCAACTCCACAAAAGAGGCCTCGGTCAACGCCGTCACTATCGATAAGGGGAATTACAAAAATGTTCCTCCACCCCAAGGGAAGAAGTCTCGAAATGACCGTGTCTACACGCCTCTCCAAGGCATGACTCAAACGGAAGTTTTCGAGGTCCTCAAAGCAAAGGGTCAAGTCACACCCGTACAAGGGTACCAACCCAAGACGGTCCACCCCAATCATGCTCACCACAAATATTGTGGCTACCACTAATATAGTGGCCACACCACCGAGGAATGCTTCGTTCTCCGCAATGTCATTCAAGATCTCATAGACAAGAAAGAATTTGTAGTGACTAATGGCGAGCATGTCAATGTAATAGAGATAGGAGAACTCGAGGGGACCACCCATTCAATCCCAATTGTGAATGGGGGCCCCTATGTTATGAATAAACTTGACAATTCTTGTTATGTTGTAACTTACGATGAGGTAATGAGGGAAGTACTAGAGAATAGGAAAAAGAAGCAAGATGGGAACGTCAACATGCTAACTCGATCCGGTCGAGTCATAGCAAGCAACCCTTCCACTTCCACACCAAGCTCCTCTTCTCAAAGGCCGCAAGCTCGCGACACTCCCGAAGATCCTCTACTTGTCCAACTCAAGAAACTCAAGCCAACATCTCTATTTGGGACCTCATTGCATCCTCAAAGAAACACCGAGATCTTGTCATCCGCAATCTCGATGATACATCAGTTTCTCCCGATACTACTCCCGGGGACCTCACGGCAATGATCGGTCACATTCATTTCGGCAACGTCATCACCTTTGCCGATATGGACCTTCCACCATTTGGTTCCAACCACAACGAGACTATTTACCTCAAGGTACGAGCAAGGGGGAGGCCCATCTCAAGAGTTTTAGTGGACGGTGGTTCCGCACTCTATGCCTAGCAGAATCATGGGCATACTGGGGCTTAAGGATTCCGATTTGAAGCCTTCTACTCAAGTAATCCGAGGTTATGACAGCACCGCCTGTACAGTCATGGGCATGATCGAAATAGACATTGAGTTTGGAAGAATGGTCATGTCCGTTCCAGTCCAAGTGCTTGACATCCCGGCCTCGTTCAACTTGCTTTTGGGTCGACCATGGATTCACAGTTCTAATGCCGTCCCGTCAACTCTCCATCAATGTGTCAAGATCCGAAATGGTGATGAAATAGTGACCGTCATGGCCGAAAACGTCACTATCCACAGAAAAGGTGAGCCCGTCCACCAAGTTCAGCATGGTCTACCAGACTCCACTCTCTCCGGCGTCTCAATCAACGCCATTGACAAAGAAGGGGGAAACGGATCATGGACCCCCAGCAACCATAAAGTCCTCCGCATGATGAGGAATATGGACTACTTCCCTGGTTTAGGCCTAGGGAAATATCAACAAGGAATCCTACATCCTGTGCAAGTCCCATTCATCAAAAACACATTCGGTTTGGGGTACGAGCCTTCCAGAGAAGACTTGAAACAAGAGCAAGCGATCAAGAATGAAAAGGCCCGGGCTCGTAAAGAAGGCTGTCGTTATGAGGTCCCTAATCTAAGGCCTTACCGCAAGACGTTGAATGGCTATTTTGTCCGCCAAGGGGAATACGTTCCATACATGATCTTTCCCGAGCCATGGGTTAACAATAAGGGTGTCAAAAAGCCCGGCCTCGAAATCTTCTCCGATTGTGAGATCCAGAAATCCGAAAGGGAACCAACTCCCATGTCGCCCCGTGAATGGTGGGGAAGGAAGGTGACTATAGAGTTCGAGACAGAAATCATCGTGGGGGAAGAACTGACAGATTTAGCGTCCATGTTCGAAGAGCTTGCCATAATGAATGAATGCCAAGTCAACACCATCCATGGCACCGTCACCATGAACGAGACTATCAGTGAGATCCCGCCAAGCTCCGAGCCGATCAACAATTGGTATTCTACGAAAGGGCCCGTGGTATCTGAGGAATTCTTAGTCCAAGAAATGGGTTGCATACCCCGCACAGCAACAAAGGAAGAGCGGCTCACACTTACTTTCGAGTCCGAGAGTGTCTCTAATACCCTCACCCAAGAGGATATGGAGGCCATAGCCGAGCGTGTGTTTCCTTTCTTTGCTAATGAAAAATTTGATATTTCTGAGTACCCTGAGATTGCAAACATCATAAATGATGAATTAACTAATAATGAACTTAATGAACAAGTTAATAACGATTCAAATTATGATGAAATAGACCACGAAAACACAACATACTTAAATGAACTTGCTCAACAAGTCCGTAGTCGTGGTGAAAATGGTCCAGAGGCTGACGAAGAATTGCATGTTGTTAATCTGGGTACCGAAGAAGAGCAAGAGAGACTAAGATCGGAAGCTTCTTCAAGGGGGACGACAGAGACAGATTGACTGTACTACTACGGGAGTTCGTGGATGTGTTCGCATGGTCATACAAAGACATGCCGGGTTTGTACAGAAAGGTAGCGGAGCACAGAATTCCGATTAGAGAAGATGCCAAGCCAGTAAAGCAGAAGCTCAGAAAGATCAAGCCAGAATGGTCTCTGCAAGTCAAAGAAGAGATTGAGAAGCTCCTCAGTGTGGGTTTCATCAAGGTTATCGAGTATCCGACATGGTTAGCTAACATCGTGACAGTCAGAAAGGGAAACGGCAAGGTTCGAGTTTGTGTGGACTTCCGGGATTTGAACAAATCTTCCCCAAAGGATGATTTTCCACTCCCTAACATCGACATGCTGGTCGACTCCACTGCTGCCTACGAGGTTCGCTCATTCGTGGATGGGTTCGCTGGGTACAATCAGATTCTCATGGCCGAGGAAGATCAACATAAGACAGCCTTCACAACACCGTGGGGTACCTTTTGCTACACAGTCATGCCATTTGGGTTAAGAAACGCTGGGGATTCCTACCAAAGAGCCGTGACAGACTTGTTCCACGATATGATTCACAAAGAAATCTAGGTCTATGTGGACGACATGATCATTCAATCCAAAGGGACCGATGGTCAACATTTAATCGATCTCCGCAAGTTCTTCGAAAGGCTTCGTCAACACAAGATGAGGCTCAACCCTGCAAAGTGCACGTTCGGGGTTATCCGAGGCAAAGTCCTTGGTTATATGGTCACTGAAAGGGGAATTGAAGTAGACCCCTCCAAAATCAAGGCAATCATTGACATGCCTCCTCCAAAGACGCAGAAAGAGATCAAAGGTTTCATGGGCAGACTGCAATACATCAGTCGGTTTGTGCACCAACTCACTTCCATGTGCGAGCCAATCTTCAAGCTACTCAAGAAGAATGTGGCTCTAGAATGGACCGACGGTTGCCAAGAAGCCTTCGACCAAGTGAAGCATTACTTGACGTGCCCTCCTATTCTAGTTCCGCCGCACAAGGAGAAGCCTCTTTTGCTCTATCTCACTGTCAATGATGAAGCCCTAGGGGCTATGTTAGCACAAGAGCAACGAGAGTCCACAAAGGAGAATGCCATTTATTTTGTCAGTTGCCGATTCCAAGGAGGCGAAAAGAACTACTCTGTCTTAGAGAAGTCATGTGCAGCATTGGTTTGGGTCACTCAAAATCTCAAACACTATATGGAAGCTTTTCCGATCAAGCTAGTAGTAAAGGTGGACCCGCTCCGCTACATCTTCGAGAAGCCTTTCATGTTAACAAGAATAGCCAAATGGTACTTCATGCTCGCCGGCTATGATATCACCTACGTCACACTAAAATCCGTAAGGGGGAAAGTGTTTAGTGACCAGCTTGCCGAATTCCCGTGTGATGAAGTGATGGGGGAAGACGTACAGTTCCCCGACGAGCATTTAATTTGTACTGCAACCGAGGAAAATAAGTGGTAACTTTTTTTTGATGGCGCCGCCAATAAACACGGTTTTGGTATAGGAGTATTGCTTGTCGATCCAAAAGACATCTACACTCCCATTGCCATCCGTCTGGAATTCGAAGCTACCAACAACATTGCCGAGTACGAAGCATGCATAGCATGGCTCGAAGCAGCTCTCGAAAGAAACGTCACGGAACTAGAAGTATTCGGCGACTCTTTGCTCCTTATCAATCAGCAATCGAGTAAATGGCGAATCCAAGACCCGACCCTCCAACAGTATGGTCAGCACCTTGAAGAATTGGTTGAACAATTCCAAGAGATCACTTTCAACTACCTGCCAAGGGATAAAAATCGCTTCGCCGATGCACTGGCCACTATAGCTTCATTAGTCGAAATGCCCAAAGGAAAAATGGTGAAGCCTTTCAAAATTGCCCGAAGGAACAGTCCGGCGTACTGCATGAGTATCTAGATCGACGAGGTTCAAACAGACTCCCCGTGGTATTCGGATATCATGAATTTCCTCAAAGATGGCATTTATCCCGAGAATAGCAATAAGAAGTCTCAAGCGGCTCTGCAAAGGCTAGCCTCTCGGTACGTACTGATTGGGGACCGAGTAGACACCACGACGGGATCAATCTCTTATGCGCCAATGAGGCCGAAGCTCAAGAGATAATGTGTGATGTGCACGAAGGAGAGTGTGGACCCCACATGAATGGGTTTATGATAGTCAAGAAGATACTCCGCATTGGTTACTATTGGAGCACTATGGAACGAGTCTGTATCGAGAAAGTCAAAAGGTGTGCCAAGTGCCAATTCCATGCTAATCTGCAACACACTCCACCCTCGCAACTTTACAACATGGTCACACCTTGGCCTTTCTCTTGTTGGGGGATAGACATCATCGGTAAAGTCCATCCTGCCGGGAGGAATGGGCAGTCATTCGTCCTAGTGGCCGTCGATTACTTCACAAAGTGGGTCGAAGCACAAGCCTATCGGACCCTCAACGCCAAGAAAGTGGCCGAATTTGTAAAGATTAATATCATGTGCCGATACGGCGTGCCTCATGAAATCATTTCCGACAACGGCTCTCACTTTGAGAAGGAAATGGATGCACTTTTGGTAGAATACAAGATTACCAAACACAAGTCATCTCCTTACCGTCCCCAAGCAAACGGCGCGGTTGAAGCAGCAAATAAGACCATCGAGACCATCGTCAAGAAAATGGCCTCAACAGGAAGGGATTGGCCCGAGAAGCTACCATTGGCATTGTGGGGCTACCGCACATCAATACGGTCAGCAACAGGAGAAACTCCTTATGCGTTAGTCTATGGTTCTGAAGCCGTACTCCCAATCGAACTTGAAGTCCCATCTCTACAGGTCTTCCTCGAGAATCAAGTCAACGAGGTCGACTGGATGCAAAGTCGATATGAACAGCTAGCCTTACTCGACGAGAAAAGGCTAAGAGCACTCGAACGCAAAAGGGCGTATCAGCAAAGGATGGCAAGAGCTTTCAACAAAAAGGTAAAGCCTCGAAACATCAATGTGGGAGATTTGGTCTTAAGACAACATCCTCCTAACGCCATGAATCCCCTGGGGAAATGGGGACCCCGATGGATCGGTCCGTACGTGGTCAAGAAGATACTAAGCGGCGGTGCAGTCCGACTCGTGGATTTAGATGGTGACCAGCTGCCAAAGGAGGTCAACCTCGACAAGCTCAAGAGGTTCTACGCTTAATAAACAAAGACCATAAAAAAAAATAAAAAAAATCGCTCGCTAGGTTGAAAACCCGCAAGGGCGGCCTAGGCAAAAATTAGAGCACGTGCAAAAAAGAAGCCCACTAGATTGAAAACCCGAAAGGGCGGTCTAGGCAAAAACAGGGTGCACAAAAAAAAAAAAATGGTCTTTGTTTGTTTGAACTACGGAGTCCTGAGCCTCCCAACTGGAGGAACGTAGGCAACCTTCGGGTGCGGTCTAAAACATATCAAAAATACCCGATTCACTTCAAATAACAAGATGCAATTTTTTATTTCATTCAATGAATTATTCAAGCCATTACAACGGATTTATTGAGCAACAAAAGACATCAAAACATTAAATCCTAAAACAAAGTGGTCTAATTGCAATCTCTTGGGGTACAAAGAAAAATCTAATCTTTCTTAGGTTTGGGAACCCATTGCTTCTTGTTATGTCCTTTAGTCTTCTTGGATGGGGACGAAACATTCTTGGGACCACCAAGACGGGAGAAAACGCTAGGACGGGACGGAGCTTCATCAACGGCTTTCCCTTTGCCCTTAACAAGCGGAGCCTTAGCGAGGACAACCATGGGACGCTTCCACACATAGGAGGAATTTCCCTTACCTTTCTTCTTCTTGGGAAAATGACGGGGTCTATAGTCCTGCACATGAACCATTAGTCTCACGGGGTCAACGACATCGTCATTGGGCCTTCCCAAATGATCAAAAATGCTCGGACGCTTCTCCACCATCGAGACGGACACCACAGTTGGAACGGCGTTCACCATAGGAACGGACTTCTCACCCTCGGGGACGGAAACCTTGACTTCAAAAGAGAAAGTCATTGGGGCCATTATGACAAGAATTTTGTGGTTTAGGAGGAGAAAATGTTTGCAGAAGAATGTTGTGTGACCATTCTGGCCGAAAATGGTTCAAAATTTATAGCTGTTGGAACATTCCGATCAGAAAAGAAAAGGGCTGTAATTCAGCAGGCCAGAAGCGCGCGCCTCCGACCAAGGCTGCACAACGCGCGCGCCTCCCACAAGCAAGGCCCAACGCGCGCGCCTTTGACAGCAGTTCAGACAGAAACAGCCCTTGTCAGTTCAGAACAGAACCTAAGCACTTCAACATATCCAACCTGCAGGAAAATCAAATCCCAGCAGCAAAAAGGAGTTCAAGCATCAACAACAAGCATTCTTTGGGCACACATTTGTTTGTAAAGAGTCGACATCTAAGATCGAGTCGCTAATAAAGCATAAAATAAGTAGTAAGATAACTAGGATTGTAAATACATGTTAAATGTTATTACAGGCAAAAGTAAAGGTGTTTCAATCCCTCATCCTCTCAGCCACAACAGCTCGGGCACATCATCACCAGCACTGTGCTCACCCCCTGCTGCCGCTCTCGGTCTCCTCATCATCATCGTCATCCTCATCATCATCATCGTCATCATCATCCTCAGACTCAGATTTCTCAACCACAACATCAGGACGGGTCCTCTTGGCAGCTCTCCCTGACGAACTAGCGCCACCCCGGCTCTGGCTACCTTCTCGGCTTAGACTCCTACTATGGCTACCTCCGTGGCTCAGACTCCTGCTCAGCGACTGCCTCGCCGAAGAGACAGCCTCATCAATGTCCAGTGCAGCATCCCTGCAGCCTCGTCCCATGCCCCGAGCACCTCGGGCAGCTCCTCTCGCAGCACCAGAGACAGCACCAGCAGCATCTCTAGTCATGGCAGCAATATCCATGCACAGCTCTAGCACCCTCTCCTCCAGCTGACGGAGCCTCCGCCTCATCCCTTTGTTCTATCTGCCCAAGTGCCTATAAGCAGCTACAGGTACCTGTTGCAACGGAGAACATAAAAAGGAAGTCACATCAATACAAAAGACAGAAAAACAAGACTGGAACTGAGAAATGCAAAGATGGTCAGAAAAACATACCACAGCAGCCTGAGTGGGAGGCTCTCTCTCCGGTGACATATCCTCGGGAACAATCTCCCTCTGCTCCTCAAAGACCCCGAAGTTGGAATAAGTGTAATAGGGAGGAGGCAAAGGAGGATCAAAACAATACCCGGCACCGGTAGTATAAAACCGAGCGGAAGTCGTAGGAGCAGCCTGTGATCTCCTCGGATCAGCAAACATGAAGCCTTGCATCAAGTTGTTCTCCCTGAAGAGGCCATAATCCTGATCCAAGTGAATGTAAGGGACGGCATCAACCCCTACCATATATGCCGCGCGATCAGCCTCTGAAAGTGACCTCCAATTACGAGGGCAGAAAGGAGGAACGTCTGGAACTGCAGGACGAGGGGGGGTGTAAAAGTCTGTCACCTGGGTACCATGCTGCCAGAACACTATGCACTCACCCGAACTCATCAAAAGCCGAGAACGGGTAGGAATAAGAGTATGCTCAAACCAGTGCTGAACTGATCTCCACGGATACAAAGAGAAGGCAACGGACTCAGGCCTCAAGGTGTCCAAGTGCCGTCGGGCCGAAGTAAGACTAATGGGGTTCGTACCAGTCTTCACATTACTCTCCTTGTACGCCCACCGTGCGCAGTCCGGATACTGGGGCTGGCCTTCCTTGGCAATCTTGAAATCCCTCAGATTCAGGATAGCAAAAGCCCAAAGCTATAGACAAGAGGCAGAAACAAAGTTAATGACAGGCAACGAAAAAGGCAGTTATGACCAAGGCAAGGAGAATATAAAAGGTACAGTAAGTGGTATACCTCCCACAACAAGCTGAAGCCCGTAACCGAGCTAGTGGTCGAGCGGCTGGTCAAATCCATGCCGTGATAACAAGCAGCTAAGCCCGCTGCGCCCCAGTTATACTGGTCGATCTGGTCCAAATCCACTAACAAGTCAAGCAGAGCCAAAGAGGCCGAAGATCCCCCGTTGGCAAACAGAGTATGGGATAACAAATACCAAATAAAGCAACGGGCCACGACATCGACCCGATCAGCAGTAACACCTCGACCCTCAGCCATTAAGATGCCGAAATAGGCCCGGATTCGCCCCCATGTCACTCGAGAATTCTTGACCTCGATCCGGCAGTCAACCAAAGCCAGTAACTCATCCGGAGTCCGAACAGCTCCTCTCAAACCAAAAGGGACAGGCATCCCTATGAACAGCAAGCCCGTCAAAGCTGTGAAATCGGTAGGGGTCATAGTCACCTCACCCATGGGTAACTAGAAGGTATGGGTGGTGTCCCACCATCTTTCCCTCAATGCCTGGACCACATCGGGGTCATTCTTCAAAGCTGGGAGGCTGGTGACAAAAAGACCAAAATGAGTCCCTGTAACTCGGGCCCGAACATTCTCAGGCAACCTCTTCCATATAGAGATGGGCCCATGAGCCCCACCACGAATCTCTGTCAGACGGGTCCACTCCTGAAAGGAAAGAAGGAACAGCGAAAATTTCATCAGCATGACTGCTAGAAAACTGATGAACTCAACACAGAGATTTCAATGGCAGAACAATGTACAAGAAAGTGTGTGAACATGAAAATGGGTGCCCCAACATGTTTCTTACAACAAATCAGCAGCAACAAACAACATGCAAGGAATGATCAATAAAGCCGCTGCAGCAATATTTCGGGTAAAGAAAACGGAACTTCATGAAATCCGAAATCGACAAGAAAGGTGAGGCATTCTTACCAAACCCGAAGTCACGAAGTGAGAAATGTGGGTATGAGGCCGGAAGGTAAGCAAGCTCGGGTCCATAGCTTCAACCCCAATTTCGGGCTCCTCGCCCTGTGGCATCTCGAACGGAGGTGATTGTTGACGATCCGACATCGTTTCTGTGACGGAATTGATCCTAGAGCAGCAAGAAAGTGTTTTGGGGTGATTTCTCTACGAAAATTTGGTTTGGAATTTGGAGGGTTCTTCAAATTTTTGAAAACTTGCCGAAAAACAGTGAGCCGCCTGTTTAAATATGCTGAACTTATGCGCCAGGCGTGCGCCCCCCGACATACTCATCCGAGGCGCGCGCATCCCATAACGAGGCCCGGACGCGCACTCTTCCCATCATCAGGCAGGTTCAGAAGCAGTCTCCCATGCAAGAAACCATGCACCGTATCAAGGTTTCCCCACGGATTCTGAACTCCCTAAGTTCTGTCACGGGTGACATACCCCCCTCAAGGGTCAATCTCAACATTTCATCCCCAGCAGGGATATTTTTTTTGGTCGCGGTCAACTGTGCCCGCACCCCACAATTCAAAAAAGTCAAGTGTGACTCCAAGTGGCACGAGACTTCAAAGCAATACCTCATCAACGGATTTCACTAACGGGTTCGCCAACAAAGGTTCACTAACGGCCTCCTCAAAGGTTCACTGACGGCCTCTTCAAAGGTTCACTAACGGCCTCTCCAAAGGTTCACCAACGGCCTCATCAACGAATTTCACTAACGGATTCATCCTCAAAGGTTCACTAACGGCCTCTTCAAAGGTTCACTAACGGTCTCTCCAAAGGTTCACCAACGGCCTCATCAACGAATTTCACTAACGGATTCGTCCTCAAAGGTTCACTAACGGCCTCTTCAAAGGTTCACCAACGGCCTCATCAACGAATTTCACTAACGGATTCGTCCTCAAAGGTTCACTAACGGCCTCTTCAAAGGTTCATTAACGGCCTCTCCGAAGGTTCACTAACGGCCTCCTCAAAGGTTCACTAACGGCCTCTTCAAAGGTTCACTAACGGCCTCTCCAAAGGTTCACCAACGGCCTCATCAACGAATTTCACTAACGGATTCATCCTCAAAGGTTCACTAACGGCCTCTCCAAAGGTTCACCAACGGACTTATCAACAAATTTCACTAACGGATTCATCCTCAAAGGTTCACTAACGGCCTCCTCAAAGGTTCACTAACGGCCTCTCCAAAAGGTTCACTAACGGCCTCGTTCAAAAGGTTCAGCCGGCAGGTTCACCTAACGGATCATGCCACCCCCTCTATCAACAAAAGCCGCTCACACAGGGAGCGCACCACTATCTCTCGCAATTTCAAATTCCTGCTTTCATCCCGTCTTTGCTTTTTTTCTTGGTGATGTCCTCGGCGGGTGTTTTTAACTTTCGTCGACGCGTTTTGCTTTGCAATCCACGTCGCCGAGGGGCTCTGTAGACACCCCGCCTTGGACCGCTCACCCCGATTGCACATTTGATCTTGTGTTTCTCCCCATTTTAAGTGTTTCTCGTAGTTTCTGTCACTTCCGTTAAGTTCCTGACTGACTTCGTTAAGTCCAGGGACTAAACTGAATAACAGGGCTGACTTTCTAGTCCATTCTGTCAAAATTGCCTTCTCTGAGTCGCGCGCCTCCAATAGGAGGAGCCAGACGCGCGCGCCTCCCGCCCCCAAAGCAGGAAGCGCGCGCCTCTGGGCGTCAGTTACAGATTTCTGGCCAGGATTCTCTCCCTTGCTCAATTTACAGGATTTTGCTCGGGAAGGATTTCTTGGTGACTGAGTTTTGGCACCAAAACATCTCTCTTTCACCTATAAAAACCTCCCTTTACCTCCATTTTCAAGGACACAAAAATTGGGACAAAAATTTACACAAAAACTTTGACAAAAAGGACCGAAAGACCTTGACTTTACCAAATTTCCTACTTTCAAAGCATTTTCCAAAGGATTTCTCCAAGTAATTCAACGAGAAGTGTTTGAAGTCTCTTGAAGTCTAGGTAAAACTATTTCTTTCCCCTTCTCAACTTCATCTCTTTTCTCTTTCTTTTTGTATTATCAAAGTGCAATCACCCAAATCATTTTGGGACATGACTCTAATGATCACCTTATCTCATTGAGGTCGGTTAAAGAGTTATCTCCTACATCCCAAACTCTATTTTAAACCCCTTTTTATGATTTAAAGAAGAAGAAGAAGAACGTTTATCATTCATGTAGATTTTGATCAAGCAAGACCAACTTTAGTTGGGCGAGATGGGTGTTTCGGTACTTCCCATCTCGTAATCTAACCCCCGAACCTCAAAACAAGGAATCTCTGTTTTCATAATCAAACTTAGGCTATTATCAATAGGTTTTTCTTATGTTCCTCAAAACATAGGTGGTGACTCTAAACAATCTAAAACAAGTTAGACATCCTAGGATAATTCACCGCTCGAGCCAAGTTGTGGCCTCCCGGGGTATCTACAGTAACACTCACTCATATTATAAGATCTCCATTAGAAATCCAAGACTAACCATCTTGGTAGAGGACGTAGATCATTTCTCGATCGAACCTCTCCAAATAGCGCGTATTCATTTCTTATCATTTACTTTCAAGTTATTATCTTATCTCACTATTTGCTTGATTATTCATTGTAGATTGATTGTATTGAATTGTGTTGTGTTTGTTTCATATTTGCCTTAGTTTCATCTTTCACTCACTTTGAGCCAAAATACTTAGAGTGTGTGTGCGCCCCATTTATCA
The DNA here is from genome assembly GCA_026119855.1 of Campanula takesimana. Lineage (NCBI taxonomy): Eukaryota > Viridiplantae > Streptophyta > Magnoliopsida > Asterales > Campanulaceae > Campanula > Campanula takesimana. The sequence goes on from JAOWBW010000090.1 coordinate 1,086,158, forward strand.
TACTTTGCGCCTATTTACATTACTATATTCCGCTGTGCATTTCACTCACTCATATAAGAGCATTTCATAACGCTTATTTGATAAAATGCGCATTTGCAATTGGGTTTTTCAAGGGTACGAAAAGAATTTCAAAACAGCTATTCACCCCCCCTCCCTAGCTATTTTTCATACCCTTGTTGCCCTTTGGGACCAACATGTATGTAGCCTATTATAGTTAACCAATACTATTAATAGTAAAAATTTAACTTATAAAGTAACTATTATGGTTAACTAATACTATTAATAGTAATAATTAACTTATATATAGTAACTATTATAGTTAACTAATACTATTAATTGTAATATTTAACTTGTATTGTAACTAATATTGTTAACTAATACAATTAATAGTAATGGTTAACTTATACTATTAATAGTAATAGTTTTAGATTGGTCAAGTTGAATGGCATGTCTGGTGATTTGAACATTCTACTTATAGTATATTTTATTAATTTTAAAATAATTCTATCTATTATTTTTTAATCCGTTATTCATTTCATTTATAGTTATTTTATTAAAGTTCACTCAATTTATTTTACCAATTAGTTGAATGTGTGCGTCTAAAGTAATTTTGTTTTGTTTATTTTAATGTGCATTTCTAACTTTTAATCACTAAACTAAAACATATTTTAGAGCAGATAATGTTGATGTCTCTCACTAATTTTTTTTATATAATATATATATATATATATATATATATATATATATATATATATATATATTCACGATGACATATGAGGATTCATGTTAGCCGACCCCAAATTATTTTGGGACTAAGGCTTTGTTGTTGAATATATATATATATATATATATATATATATTTTAAATTCTTGTTAAACTCATAGAAAGGATCTGAATTATTTCTTATTCTTAGGTAATAATGTGCATTACTATAGCTCTTAAAATTAAAATTTCATTGCACTTTAAAGAAAATCTTAACACGAACCATGAAACCAATTGAAGTATTTAAATACTTTTCAGAAAAACTAAAATATAACCAAACTTGTGCTTAAAAGAAACCCATAACATCTACCAAACACCCAGTTTAAATAAAAACCTAATTTTCTAGGCTTTTTTTGTCTTCTTTCCGGATGAACTCTTCCTTGTCTCATTTGATGTAATCTTCACTGTCTCATTTTCAACTCCAGATATGTCTATTTCATTTTGTATTGAGTGGCTGCAAAAAATAATACTTACATTATGAATATTAAAAAAAATAAAAAATTATAAGGTTGTAAATAAATAATCAATTTCAAAGATATAATCCTTTGTTTTAAGTACCTGTTTTCATTTGCCCTTTTCTTCTCGCTTCCTAATGTTGTCGTCAAAGTCGAAGGAGTTTCCTGTATTTTATTATAGAAGTTAATGAAATATTTCAATATTAGTATAAAAATTTCTAGAGATTATTCTGTTATTAAATTACCGTTTCAATTTCTTCATCAATAATGTCTGTCTCGGTAAAAAATCGTTGCACCGTAAAACTCTCTTTGTGATTGATGTAGTCATTAAACTTTAGTTGAAAGAACAAAGACTTGCCTAATATCATTTTCAACAATGCTGGTATTGGATCATCAATCTCCTTCTATATTTAAAAATGCAAAGACTTAGTAGGAACTAAATAGTTAAATAAAAAAGTAACTTTGTTGTACATAAGATAATTTTACCTCAACCATTGCTTGTGCAAGCTCACTTGCTTTGACATGAATTCGCCCTTTTGACAATTGATTTAAAGAAATAACTTGGCTTTGATGTTGTGACATCGCTCCTATTTCTATCAAGGATTATAGTATACTTCATTTGTTTAATTGTGACATCTCAAATATATGTGGATATTGTTGTCCTCAATTTTTATTTGAGGGTCTTTTATGACCAATAATGGACTTTAATTGACATAATTGGTAATATTACCGTTAGAAAATGAAAGGATTGAAAACTTAAAAAAAATGGAGGAGGAGAATGCAAAATAAGGAGAACACTTTTTCAAGCGTAACGGCTAAGTAATTCCTACACCCATACTAATACTATGCCCTTTATGAATTTGGCATATGGATAGTCTAATTGATTACCAGAATTAAAAGCTCTTGATTAGTACATTAATTCTAACTTTTTCTATTCCCATTAAAAATAAGGATTGAAAACTTTAAAAAAAAAATGGAGGAGAATGCAAAATAAGGAGAACATTTTTTCAAGCATAACGGCTAAGTAATTTCTACACCCATACTAATAATATGCCCTTTATGAATTTGGCATATGGATAGTCTAATTGATTACCAAAATTAAAAGCTCTTGATTAGTACATTAATTCTAACTTTTTCTATTCTCAAATTTTAACACAACGATTACTACATTAATTATTTCTAAAAAAAAAAGTACAGTAGATAATATAAAAAATGTACTCCCTTTGTCTCAGATTAAGAGTTTTACATTTGTTGTGCACGCTTTTAAGGAGATAACAGAGAATGAGTAAACATTAAAACTGAGTTGAGTATATAATTGTCTAAAACACTATTTATAGTGCAAGTGGGCAAAAAATAAGTTAGTAATTTTTTTTTTTTTTTTTTTTGTAATTAAAGAATCATTAAAAGGACAAAACAGTCCAAAATAGTATTCCTCTTTTTAAGTATTATAGTTAACTATTATATAAGTTAAAAATTACTATTAATAGTATTAATTAATTAATTATAATACTTAACATACTCCCTCCGTCCCAGCTCACTTGAGATTTTTTGACCAAAACTGGTCAACTTAAGGTCGGTTTGACCAACACTTTATAGAAATATTTATGTTCCAAAAAACTTTTTAAAAATTGTTATTGAGAGGATTTTTAATGGTGGTCATTTTACATTTTTTTTAATTTTTGTTCGGATCATAAATATTTCTATAAAGTGTTGGTCAAACCGACCTTAAGTTGACCAGTTTTGGTCAAAAATTCTCAAGTGAGCTGGGACGGAGGGAGTATATATTAACCATTATAATTAATTAATACTATTAATAGTAATTTTTTACTTATATAATAGTTAACTATAATAATTAAATATATTGTTCAACTAATAGTTAACTATTATTAGCTAACTATTATACTCCCTCCGTCCCAGAGTAAGAGTCATACTTTCCATTTTGGTACGTCCCAGAGTAAGAGTCATATTCCTAAAATGGCAAAGAATCTTTACTATTCACCCCACTCATTCTCTCTCATATTTTACTTTTATACTCACAACACCAATCAATTCACTATTCTCTCCCACTCATTCTCTCTCTTACTTTACTTTTACACTCACAACATTTACATCACTTCCAATATTTATTAATAAGCGTGCAAATGAGGGGTATGACTCTTACTCCGGGACGGTGGGAGTATTTAGTATAGTATAATAGTTAACTATTACACTTACTATAACTATAATAATTACTATAATAATTAACTTACATAATAATTAATTATAATAGTTAAATATAATTGTTAACTAATAGTTAACTATTATATCTCTATCTATATAAAAGAAAAATGGTGAGATGAGTTTTCCCGCTCAAAAACATCACTATCAAAGGCAGTTTGGTCATTTTTATTCATGGTAGACTTGAAATTACAATTGATGGAAAATAAACATGGAATCTGAGGTTGATTTGGTTATTTCTTGAAATTGCCAAAATCAAATTGGAACTCACTAGAAGACAGCAGAAGTTGATATATTTGACAAGTGTCCTTTGATATATTTGGCAAGTATCCTCCATGCAGCCTCTCTTTTAATAGTGTGTGCATTTGATTGGTCCATTTTATGATGGCAGCTAGCATTCCTTTTGAATTAAGTACAGCCGCCATTTTTTCAATTTGCTATAAATGAGCTCTTTCACCATTCCATTGTTAACTTCTGAGAGACCAAAATCCGGTGGAAAAAATGGCTCCTTCCTTTAGCCTTATGAGTGAGTTGAATCCCAGCAGAGAGGAGTGGGCAATGAAACTTCGTTTAATTCGAGTTTACTCTTTGCATGCATTTGGTGAGCAAGATAATGTCTACAGCACAGAATGTCTGTTTCATGACTAGAGGTAAATTAAATCAATGTTCATATTCACTCTTTTGGGGTAAAGAGAACCTATTTACATTTTCTAACTGATTGTGATTTCATTTCGTCAATAGGGCAATCGGATTCATGCAACAATAAAAAGGAACTTGATGTCTAAGTTCACTGGAATATTGCGAGAAGAGCATCTGTATGCAATAAAGAATTTTGTCGTTGAAGATAATGGGATGAAGTTTAAGACGGCAAACAGCCCGTATAAGATAATATTCATTGGAAAAACACATTTGGTTGAAATTTTCGACTCAAATTTTCCTAGACTCATTTTCGACTTCAAAATGTATGATGATCCATCAAGCCTTTCAGAGCTAGATGAATCACTTCTTATAGGTGTGAAATTTTATTCAAGTAAAATAAATTTAAAAAATATTCTCAGTATTTATGGAGAAGTAACTCATACAATTTCTTTTTTTTTTTGTTTAAAAAAAAAAGACTTCATAGGGTGTTTATCGAGCAGGGGAACACATCAGAAGAAGGAAATTCAGGGAAAAGAGATTTCAATGCTAGATATAACTTTGGAAAACTTGCAGTAAGTTTTACTTTTATGAAATATGTCTTATTCTGCGTTCAATTTATGTGCAAGTTAGTAATTAATTTCCTCTTTTGAATATGAAAACAAAATAGGGGAATTACCTTGGCTTGCACCATTTGGGGTGATATTGATGACGAACTGTTTCACTACCTGGAAAATAACAATGACATGTTAGTGATTGTGATGCAATTGTGTCGAATGAGGAAGTATAAGGGTGAAGTTCGAGTTTCAAATACATACCATGTCTCGAAGGTCATTTACGATCAGACTGTAAGAGAAATCGAGGACTTCAAATCTTGGTATGTTCTTTGTCTAACTGCTAAAAAAAAACATTGATTGTGTGTAAGAAAAAAAATAAAAAATGAATACAATATTTGTTCGAGAAAGCAATTATTTACAGTAAATGTTCCAAAAAAAAAACATTTTACAATTCTCATTCCCTTTATTTCCTTTTCTATGTGTAACAAAAATTATTTGTTATGCATTTATGCTTTATTTATTTTTTTATTTTTTTCTGTAGTTGATAGTATTCATGCTAAACAAATTTTTGGCTACAAGATGTTCCTATTGAGATTGCTATGATGGTAGGTTTGGTGGCTTTCTTCAAGATACAAATTAAAGGTCTTATTATTGGTTTCAATGTTAGACCTCATTCGGTTATTAAGATGACAAGTGACAAGCGCGTAATTGAAAAATATTCTTTGATTGATTGTAAACCTGACATTAAAGAGAAAGGCAAAGGTCCAGCATAAGGCTCCTCCAGTTCTGTAAATGTACACACTACTCCAACTCTTTCATTTACAAAAAATGTTATTTATCTTTCATTCGCTTCCTTCATTCAAAGCTACTTTATCTCCTACCTATTTGACCCTCTAATATTTCATTTTTATCAGGGATTTCTTAATGAAGGAGAGACTGAGTTGCTCAATTGCGTTACTCCCAAGGGCATCTCAAAGATGAAAACAGTTAGTGCTGAAGTTTGTTTGGGCGTGAAGAGGTGTTTGTTGGATGACTATTCTCCTAATCATGGGACTGAGCAGAAGCCTGCAAAAGTTGCTAAGTGTGATGGTGATGCTGGACTTAGTTTGAGGGATGACTAATTTGTGGTGCTGTAATATTTAACTACTAATACTATTACTTTTTTTATTTTGGTCTGTAATCAAACTTAAACTCCTATTAGGGGAGACTACCTACTATGAGTTCTCTAGGTTGTAATAAGAGTTTATTGCCAATTTGACCTGCGTACTATCAAAATCTTGACTATTTGCCCTCGTACTACAGAAACTCACACTATGACCTGCGTACTATGGTTTTAATAAAAAAATGACTAGGGATAACGTTGAGTCGTTAGAAACCTAACGGGCTTTCAATGTATGTTAAAAAAATTAACAGACTTATAATAAGAAAAAATCAAATGTGACCCTGATAATTATATTAATGTCGTAAAGGTCCAAAAAATATTTGATAATTATATTAATGTCGTAAAGGTCCAAAAAATATTTATATTCATATTTATTTCTTTTCTTTTGTTTTTTAGTTTTAATTTGGGTGTAATTTGATGCATTTGGAGTTTAAATATAACAATAATTATGTAATTAGATTTGTTAATTAGATTTAACCTTCACTATTACACAACCACCAATATTGTCGGTTACCACCAACCACCATGAGGCACCACCGCCGACCACCACGAGTCACCACTGCCGACCACCACGAGTCACCACCCATACCACCGTCAAATCTTGATTCAGAGCACACACATAAACAAGACTCATTCTCTCACTCTCACGTTCTGACTCTGTAGCAGTTGAAAAAAAAACGCCTCAGTTCCTTCTTCTGCAATGCCGCTATCTCTTCTCCTTCATATTTTCCTCTGTTCACTCCACATCAGAATCGGCACTCTTGAATTAACGGGATCAAAATCAACGTGCAGCCGGCACCAGAATCGACGGAACAAATAAATCTCGTCGGACATGACGATTGTGGTCGGATTTGGCAGCAACGGCGTTGAGGTCCACCTTATCGACGAATACGATAGTCAGAGGTATGAATGGCTGCCGGACTTGTAGATCTGGTCGGAATGTTACTTGTTCAACGAATCGTGGTGGAGGTAGGGGAGGGCTGGCCGGCGGTGGGGAAAGGGAGATGGTGGCCGGAGGTGTGGAGTAGATCTGAGGGAAGAGGAGGCCGGATGTGGTAGGAGAAGTGTTTTGGGGCACGATCAAACCAGATCTTGAGTCTCTCTCCCTCCAAGCGACTTCGCCGGATAAGAAGTAGGTCCACCGGAGGTAGGAAGACTTCGCCGGAGAAGAAGTACGTCCGCCGGAGGTAGGAAGGGGATGGTCTCCGAAGGTAGGGGACGGGAGGGTCTCCGAAGGTAGGGGACAGGAGGGTCACCAGAGATAAGAAGGTAAATGGTCACCGGAGGTGTCGCCGGAGGTTTCGCCGGAGGTTTCGCCGGTTACCGGTGAGGATTAGAGAGAGAAAGTAGAGAGAGAGAGAGAGAGAGAGAAATTATCTGGGTGCAGAATGAATGAGAGAGGAGGGGAGGGGAGGGTGTACTTATCTCATTAAAAAGGGTCAAGGGACTATTTGGTTAGATAAAATATTATATGGATCAAAATTGTTTTGGGACAAAGTGAGTATACCAATTTATTAATATAAAAAATTTCAAAAAAAAATTATAAATATAAATAAATTTTGGACCATTACAACATTAATATCATTATTAGGGTTACATTTGATTTTTTTTATTGCAAATCTGTTAAATTGTTAACATATGCTGACAGCCCGTTAGATTTCTAACGGGTCATCGTTATCCTTGGCCATTTTTTTATTAAAACCATAGTACGCAGGTCATAGTGTGAGTTTCTTTAGTACGAGGGCAAATCGTCAAGATTTTGATAGTACGCAGTTCAAATTGGCAATAAACTCGTTGTAATAAGTATGTTTTAAGCTTTTGTAAGAGCTGTGATGAAGGTGAAGCGACATCGAGGTGTTGAAGAAGGAGGCCAGTTTTTGGGTAGCATGTGATGGATGGATAATTTTAGTAAATTATTGTCCTTCCTTAAAATAGTTTCAGGATGATGCTAACTAATGTTTCATGTCTTTTTACAGCAAATGTTCTCAAGTGAAGGGTTGGTGAAGAAGGACACAAGTGGCTAGCCAAAGTATTTGTTATTTGAAGTTTTTGGGTTTTCCTCCATGTACTATTTTGTTGATATTAATGGAACTTAGTGCTATTTAGTATTTCATTTACAAATCTCTATATTTGTTTCCTACTTATTTATGGTTTGAAATCATCTACTCATTACTTCTAAATTAAACTGAAACACTAAGTTTGTAAACAATGTTGGAATGAGTTAGATTGTAAATAAGAAGCAAGTAAAACAAAGCAAGGACCATGACTTTAATCATCATAGTCACATACATATATTTCTCAATTATATCTATACAAAATTACTCAGCTTATTAATTCTTTTTAAAAAAACATGAAATTGAAATTCTATAAACCAATTTAGTATCCTTGAAAAAAAATTATATGGAAATAGCTTGGCCTTTGTTAAACTAATTGGTTTTCAAATAACACAATGATCTGGGTTTTTCAAGAAATAAAACAAGAACGAAATTTACCTCACAATATATTGCATATCTCCTTTGTTCCTGAAGCTTCAACTGTGAAATATTTTGCAACTCAGATCTTGCATAGTTGAATGATTTCAAGTTTTAAAATGTGAAAATTGTATAGATTTAGTGTTCATAGAATTCCATTAAGAGTGTGGATTTCAAATAACTTACCTTTTCTTTTATTTTGTCAACGGAGCAAAATTATGAGTATGATGGAAGAAGTAGCAACATTCAACGCCGTAGTTAGATTCAATGGCGTAGGTTTTTTTTTGTGTGTTTAATGTAGGCTGAATAAATGCTTTCTTGGAAAAAGGTAAAGAAAAAGAGAGAAGGAGATTGGTGTAAACGGTGGTGGATGCAAGTACATACTCCTCCGTTCCTCTTTAACTTACAATTTTTGAGTTTGGCATATTATTTAATTAAAAAAAATGAAAAAATTGATGTGTTGTGAGTGTAGATAGTTGAGTGGGAGATAGAAAGTGAGGTATAGAATAGTAAGTGGATAGTTATTGTGAGTGTGGTAAGTGGGTCCCATTATTTTAAAATTAAAACATTTCTTTTTTGGGCTTTGTAGATTAAAATGTGATAACTAAAATGGCAAATTTTATAGATTAAAGAGGGACGGAGGGAGTAAGAACGAGTGAAGGCGCGAGAGAGAGAGAGAGAGAGAGAGAGAATTGTACATGTGGAATAAATTAGTTGACTTCTACAATGAATAATCCGTTAGGACTTAAAATATTAATATTAATCTAATAAACATAATTGAGCAGAAAATGGTACCACTAATCTCAATACTTTTTTCCATTCATTCTATTCATTTATAAACGTAGAGATTAAATTTTACTACTTCTGTCCTTAAATGTGTCCAATTTCATTTTAAAGGACATAACTTTTAGTACAATTTGGTAGCAAAGTTTTATATATAATCTTACTCCCTCGGGTCCAAAATAATTGTCACTTTTGGTGAAACAGATGTAAGTTTGACCAATAAATTTAAACAATAAATAATGATTCTAATAAAAATCTAAAAATTGTTATTAAAAGTACTATTAATTATAATAGAATGAGAAATTTTAGATTTTTATTGGCATCATTATTTTTTATTTAAATTATTGGTCAAAGTTACATCTGATTGACCAAAAGCGACAGTTATTTTGGACCAGAGAGAGTATAATACTCTTTGCAAACCTTTCATTTTGCAAGGATAAAGAGGCTCTTAATTTTTATTTTTTTAAAAAAAAAAACGTTTAGGGACAAAGTTATGATAAAAATGGACACTCATTTTGGGACAAAATTTTTCTGAAAATGGACACTCATTTAGGGATAGAGGGAGTAATTGTTTTTGCTGAAACAAGGTAATTTTGCACACACGCCGTGCATCGCACGGGTGTACTGCTAGTTTAGTATAATAGTTAACTATTATACTTACTATAATAGTTACTTGGTATAGTAGTTATTATAATAATTAACTATAATAATTATCCTATATAGTAACTAATATTATTAGCTAATACTATTAGCTAATAAAAAAAAATTGAAAAGTCTCTAATTTATTAGGGTAGCGTTGACGTGGCATCACGAAATGCAAGATTCTTCCATGATTCGTCTACGTGGCATCACCACATCTCTCTTCACCAACTTTAATATATATATATATATATATATATATATATATAGATTTCTAGACAAGTCCATTTCTAGATTTTTATTTGTCATAGGCTGAGTTATGTTCGGTTTGTCCTCAGCGGTTTGGTCCTTCAAGCCGCACTGGTTACAACTCTTAAACCGCCAGCATGACGACGCATATTTTAATCAAACCGCGTTCTGTAGCTTTGATGAAACCGCACTTCAAGTCCTCTATGGAACGACTCATGATACCTTGGTGGAACCGCATATCATTTATTGAAGAATTCAAGTGTTGTCATTTATTCCTTGAGACAAGCATTCCCTTTTCAACCATAAAGGAATGTTTTATGATTTGACATACAACTTCAAGTTAACTTGGAGTTTCTGCAAGGAATGTCGGTTTTGTACAGTAAATTCAAATGTTTATCGTTACTCCTTTCTCTGCAACAAAGGACAAGGTCAGGTAGTGGTGCTAGAACTACCTAGGACTACAAGACAAAACAAAGGACGACAATGACATCTCAATCAATGGGTTTTTGACAGCAGCTGTACCTTCAAGATTTGGACCAGATTATTGTCCAACGGTCACAAGACTGTTCTCACTATAAATAGCCTTCATTTTTCAACAATGAAGGTTGCTGAGCTTTCAAGAGAAAATTCCTAAGTATTCAAAAGTTTGCTTTGAAGATTTTCCTCAGAAATTCAAACATTCATAGATCTCCTTAGCAAACCCAGAATTCTTCATCAAGCTTCAAGCAAAACAACCTTTCATTTCTCAGCCTTGTATCACGAAAGATTTCATGATGCTCATCTTCATTTAGATCTTTAGAGCATTTGATTTTTTTCCCACACACACACCCGAATTATATGATCACATAGATTATACCATTCGAAAACACCGGTTTCTAGGATAGGTTTGATAGGTTAGATTGTATGTTTAGAGTTTAGATTCATCTTTGTAATATTGTAAAAGCTCCTCTAAATTAATAAAAGTCTAATAGCTATTAGAAAATCCTAGACTAACCATCTAGGTAGAGGACGTAGTTCATTCAAAAACGAACCTCTCCAAATTGGTGTGTTTGATCTTCATTTTCTGTTGTGTTCTTTATTTTTATGGTTGTGGCTTCTCACAAGTTCATCTATGATATGATTCGAAAAACGACAAGTGTTTTCCTTTGATCTTTAAGTTATAATTATCTTGTGCATCATATTGTTTTTCAACCCACTCTAGCCGCACAACTCTTTATCTATCCATTTTGGCCAAACCACAAACCTCCGTTGTGCATTTTATTAGTCCGGTTTTCTGCTTTGAACCGCAGTTGGCTAAACTGATAAGTACACAGTTGAATTTTATAAGGGTATTTTCGAAAAAGTTGAAACTGCTATTCACCCCCCCCCTCTAGCGGTTCTATACCCTTGTTGCCCTCTGTGACCAACAAGTGGTATCAGAGCATATCCACCAAAACTTGTTTTACAATCTTAATGCTTGGGTGCTGATCCAATGGCAAACGTAAACACCCATATGATGCAAACATCCAATTTGAATCACTTACCGAATCTGGATGAAGATAGTTTTATCTTTTAGAAAGGTAGGATGATGAAACACATGATATTAGTTGATCGTAGACTATGGACTGCTGTTTACACCCGAGAAGATTCCTGCTTGCCTTTTTTGATTTGAGAGTCGCCACCATGTTGTTGAACGGAACACGGACCGTTGAGATTCTTGAGTTCGGGGGTTAAGTTATGGATTGGGAAGGTCAAGGAGCACCCAATCCACCCAATCTAGGATTGGTCTTGCTTAGGTGTTTTTAATCAAATAAAGAATAAGTAAAACAAATAAAGCTAATAATTAATTTCTTAATTATTGGAATGTCGGATCATGTGCTTCGAGACCATCTCCATGGATTGGACAGGCTTTAGGCTGATCCTTTTGATGGGATTACACCACTCTAAAACAAATAATGAGATGAGAAGTAGAGATTAAAAGCGTAGGAGTTTACCTAAAGCGTTCTTGAGATTCCAATTGATGGCCTTGACTAAGGCCTTAATGATCCAAGAGTCTTGCGATGATTTTGTCTTGAAAAGATGAGTTTTTGGTGGTGTTTTGGTGTGAGGGAGGAATAAAAATGGGATTCTTTAGAGAAGGACTGATTAGAGAGTTGTTAACCCCTTTTTTGTGGTCAAGGGATCATTAACTAGCATTAGGAGTGAAAGACTCTTTATTTATAGGCTTAGATTGCTTAGGGACTAAGTAGAGAGGTTTAATTAGGTAAGGAATCAATAGGAAACCTCCAGGAAGTCTCCTACTGATATGTTTCCCGGATTAGGAGAGTTTTGGCCAAGAAAGAGATCGGGACGGAGAAGGAAAGTGACTCTGACTCGCAGACAGAGGAGATGTCTCGTACGAGACATTGATGTCTCGTACGAGGCATCCATCCAAGATTACTGTTTTATCCTTGTCTAAAGTCCCATTGTTCAGTTTAGCCCCCAGACTAAGGGAATCAGTTAGAAACTTAACAAAACATGATAGAACTAACGAGTTTCCATCAAAACACAAAGGTGAGACACAAGAGTAGTGCAATCATAAATTTGAGTTCAAAATGGGGTGTCTACAGAGCCTGTTGGGTATGCTTATTTCTTAACCCTCCCAATTATGTTAGAATTGATTGATACCATCACCTAAGTATTTTGTGGACTTTAGGATCTTATGTAAGAAGTTTTATAACTTTTATTTTTTAGCTAAGTCCAATTTTATAGAATAGGCTTAGCGGTTAGGGCTTGCTCGGAATTGAGGTTTCATTTTCTGAAGACCAAGTATAATGCGCAGGACATTTCGTGCGCAGCACATTTCACGCACATAGCATTACCTGCTCAGTCTCCGCGCACATAGCATTACCTGCTCATTCTCCGCGCACATAGCATTACCTGCTCATTCTCCGCGCGCATAGCATTACCTGCTCATTCTCCGCGCGCATAGCATTACTTGCTTATTCTCCGCGCGCATAGCATCACTTACTCATTCTCTATACGCATGGCTTTTATGAGCAGAGCAGGTTAACTTGGTCCTTATGCTTATCTTTCTTCAACCTCATATTCTTGAAGCTTGGAGCGAAGAAGGAATGAAGATCTAAGCAAGACTGTGGTTACTGCGCAGGACTCTCTGCGCAGGACATCACTGCGCAGGTCTCCTCTGCGCAGCATGCATCCTTGCTCAGTTTTCGATATATTCAGATCACATAACTTGGAAAGCGCTTAGAAGATGCACGCTTATTAAAAATGCTGAGGTGTGCAGAAACGACAAAGCAAGCACACTCAGCAGATCCAACGGTGGAGACGCGCTCAAGAGAAATATTTCAAATGAAGACAGCTGTCAACCTTCTAGAAGAAGCTTTTGAATTTGATCTTCATGCTCAGTCTCCAACGGCTCTAAAACACCTGCGCATAAATCATATTGTGCCAGGTCATCAACTTTGATCATATAGCTCCAACGGCTATAAAGGACACCTGCGCACCAATCATATTGTGCCAGCTCATCGTCCTTGCTCAGAGCACCAACGGCTAGTTTTAAGCTCTCTGCTATAAATAGCCTGCTCATCTTCATTTCCAAGTTGCTTGAGTTTTTGCTTCCAAGAGAAACTTTGAAGATTTGAAGATTGCTTGCTCATTTCCAGAATTCTCAAGATCAACCTTCATACCTTCATACTCAACCAAGCCCAGATCCTATAAGCCTTATATCACCAGAATTCTTCGTGCTCTTCATCTCATAGATTCATAGAGCCCAGAATTTCTGAACACACACACACCTCTTGAAGTTTTGATTATTTCGATCATACTTCTAGAGATACACCGGTTTAGTCTAGGATTTGCTCTTCATAGATTATAGATCTTTGAGTTAGTTTGTTCTACATTGTTGTATCTTGTAACTCTCTCATATAATAAGATCTCCATTAGAAAATCCAAGACTAACCATCTTGGTAGAGGACGTAGATCTTTCATCGATCGAACCTCTCCAAATAGCTTGTTCATTATTTCTGCTATTTACTTCCAGCTTAGTTATTTCTGAATTACTGCTTTGTTTGATCTTACCAGATTGTTGCTATTGCTGCTGTGTTTGTTATTGCCTATTGCCTTAGAATCCGATTTTATCCAACAGTTTAGCCAAATCTTAGCGCGTGCATTTTTACCCTGCGCAGTATACCCTGCGCAGTGTTGCTTTAATTTTCCGCTGTGCATTTCACACTCTCTCTGCGCGCTATACTTAGCTTATTTGAGAACTGTGCGCATAAGCCATTGATTTGCAAAAAGGGTTTGAAAAGAATTTTTAAAAACGCTATTCACCCCCCCTCTAGCATTTTTCATACCCTTGTTGCCCCTCTGGGACCAACAAGTGGTATCAGAGCAAACACCTTTATAAAACTTGTTTTGTTTTTCAAGCTTAACAGCTTGGGTGCCGATTCAAGATGGCTTCAAAATCTTGGGCAATGGCTAACTATTCACATGTTCCAGTGCTGAATGAAGATCACTTCGAAATCTGGAAGCACTGCATGCTCACTCATTTTTCCTCTATCGACGAGATCCTCCACGACATTGTTCTTGAAGGACCCTACATTCCAATGAAGGCCAATCCAGATGCTGCTACCAACAAGGATAATCCTACAATCAAGAAGGCCAAAGGGGAATGGACCAATGAAGAAAAGAAATGGGTTGGTTACGATGGAAGAGCTAGAAACATCATTCTCAGCACTCTAGACCTCTCCACGCACAATCAAATTGTGAGCGGTGGAACTGCAAAGGATCTATGGGATGCTATTGAAGGCTATGTGAATGGTGACAAAGTAATCAAGGAAAACAAAAGATTTGTGGTGCAAAGAAAATTCAACTGCTTCATGAGAAAGGATGGTGAAACCTTGAGACAAACTTATGACCGCTTCTGTGCTGTTGTAAACTCTTGTAAATCTCTTGGAACTACCTTCACCAATAAAGAAGTAAATTCTCAATTCTTAGATGCGCTAGGTTCCAGATATGTGCACAAGGCAAGTCATCTGGAAGATTCTGGATTTTTAGATACTTGGCCTCTGCGCAGCTTATACGCCAACTTAAAAGTGTATGAGCTTAAGCTTGATCGAATTGATGAAACTGAAGGAAAAGGAAAAGCAATTTCAATGATTGCTCAAAGAGAACCTGCGCCTGCTCAAACCTCAGACAAAGTCTCCACTTCTTCTCTGCTTGAAATGGATGATGATGATTTCGCTATGTTTGTTAAGCGATTCCAAAAATTCAGGAAATTCTCAAAACCTGAATCCTCAAGTAAAGCTCCAGCTAAATTCTCTCGTGGCAGAGACTCAAAGGAAGAAGATGACTTGGTTTGCTACAACTGTAGAAAGCCTGGTCATTTTGCATCAAAATGCCCTACGTCAAGATTTGAGTACATAAAGAAGAATACTGCGCAGAGATTTTCAAAGCAGCGCGGAATGGTTGCTGAAGAAGACCCTGCTGAGAAGCAACTCAAGACCTGGATAGAGACTGACACTGAAGATAGTGATGATGATGACTCTGAGGATGGACTGCTCTGCTTAGTGGCCAATGCCGATGCTGATAGCGATTCAAACAATGATCCCAAAATGGACACAAAGGCTGCGCCAAGTACTATTCAGAAGAAAGGTCCCACCATCATAGAACTGGCAGAAATGGGACATCTAACTCCAACCAGACAGAATGGCAAGTACTTATTTGCCAGAGCAGACCTAACGAAGAAATTTGTTGCTGCGCCAATACGCAAAGAATCTCTTGAAATGCCTGCTGAAATTGTAATAGAAAAGGATGACTCTGCTGCTGAGCGCGAGTCTATTTTTCAGCAAGCTGAAAAGGTAATCAAAAGATTCAATTCTATGAAAGAAGCAGTGGACTTATCAATTGGAGAAATTTCACAGCTTAAGACGGAGAAAACTCTTTTAAAATCTGAGATCACCCTCCTTAAGGAGCAGATTAAAAGCATGACTCCTCTTACTGAAAAGAACCGTTTTCTCACAGATCAAAATGAGCTATTTAAAGTAAGAAACGAAGAATTGGCTGCTCAAGTAGCTGATCTCACAAAGATCACTAATGAGTGGACCAAATCTCGTGTCACTATGGACCAAATTCTAGAATCCCAAAAAGCTAGTGGAGACAAGGAAGGCTTGGGATTCTCAACTAGTGATAACTTTAAATGCGCAGTTTGCTCTGAAAAGGAAAAGGAATTTACACCACAGCAAACTATTGAAATTCCTAAAGCAAAGCATTCTGCTTCAATGGGTAAAGGACAGGAGAAAGTCCAGAGACTAAATTTCCATTATGTCTACCCAAAGAAGCAAACTGGAAAAGCCAAGGGTAAGGCTAAAGTTGAACCTGCGCATGACAACTCATATTCTGACTATGGTTGCGCTTCAACCTCGAATGTCAAAACTGCGCAAAAGGGTCATGCGCATGAAAGCCATGCGCCCCAACGCCAGATGCGCATTCTTAAGAAAAGCGCACCCAAACCTCAGAAAATGATATTTGTCAAAGCAAGTTCATCTGCTCCAGTAAAGAATGCTGCGCCAAAGAAAAGTAAAGAGTTTGTAAAAACCCAATCTATAAGTGGCTTTCATCATTGTGTTGTGTGTGATGGTTTAGGTCACAAGGCTGCAGAATGCCTTTTGCGATTTGCTCCTAATGCCAAGGGACGTAAAAATCCTAAGGTCAGACAGGAGTGGGTTGTCAAAAGTTGCTAACTCTAGGACCCAAGAATAAAGGGGACCTGCGTTCTTAATGTCTATCTTTCAGGTCTCCTGCTTCACTGCGCACTCTTCACAAGCTAAAGCGCATATATGGTACCTCGACAGTGGATGTTCTAGACACATGACTGGAGATGTCACCGCTCTTGAAGATGTGCATGAAGGAAGAGGTCCCTCTGTAACTTTTGGAGATAACAACAAAGGGCACATAGTTGGATATGGAAGAATCAGAAAAGATAAAGTGTGCATTGAGAAAGTTGCACTCGTAGAAGGACTCAAGCACAACCTGCTATCCATATCTCAATTCTGCGACAAAGGTTTGGAATGTCATTTCACTGCTACGCACTGCTACATCAAAGATGGAATATCCGGACTAACTTTGCTCACAGGGACTCGTAAGACTAATGTTTACATTATTGATCTTACTGCTATAGATTCTATCACTAATCTCTGTTTTGTAGCAAAGAATGTAAGTGAAAGCAGCTGGCTATGGCATAAGCGCTTAAGTCATTTGAACTTCAAGTATTTGGCTAAGCTAGGAAGGGAAAATCTTGTCAAAGGACTTCCCAAAGTAGCTGACCATCATGATAGAAAATGCGCAGCATGCCAGCTCGGTAAACAACCTAAGCAGTCTTTCTCCAGCAAGATTGCTTCCTCAACTTCCAAATGTTTACAACTGCTACACATGGATCTGTTTGGACCGGTCACCACCGCAAGCATTGGAGGAAACAAATATACCTTAGTCGTGGTGGATGACTACTCAAGATACACATGGGTCGAAATGATGATATCCAAAGATGACTGCTATGATATCTTGACTGCGCTGTTTCGAAAGCTCCAAACTCAAAAAGAAGACGACATCGTGAGTGTTCGATCAGACAATGGAACTGAATTCAAGAATAACGGTGTTGCTCAATACTGCGATGACCATGGAATTGATCACAATTTCTCTGCTGCTGGAGTTCCTCAACAAAATGGCGTTGTGGAAAGAAAGAATCGCACGTTGATTGAGGCTGGAAAAACAATGATAGCAGAAGCTAAGCTTCCAAAGTATTTCTGGGGAGAAGCTGTCAACACTGCTTGCTTTACTCAGAATAGATCCCTCATCAACAAAGCCTACAACAAGACTCCATATGAGCTATGGAGAGGAAGAGCGCCCAACATTGCTTTCTTCAAGATCTTTGGCTGCAAATGCTATATCCTCTACAATGGCAAAGATCATAGAGGTAAATTCGACGCCAAAGCTGATGAAGGTATTTTCGTTGGGTATGCCAAACATTCTAAAGCTTTTCGTGTTTTTAATAGAACTACTCTAGTAATTGTAGAATCTGTACATGTTACTTTTGATGAGCATCCTCTCCTTGAGCCACATTTGGCTCCAAATGATTCTGATGATTCTGCGGAGCATGTTGAGACAGGTACGCAGCCTCAAACTACACCTGCGCAGAATGTTGATCAAGAAAATCAAAACCAGAATCAAGCAAGTCCATCGCATGCGCATACACCCGATGCTGCGCCAGAAGTGACAACTCCTGATGCGCAAACTCCACCTCCTGCGCATGATGTTTCTCCACTTCAGCAAATCACTTTCGATGACCTTGATGCTGGAGCAAATGAAGTACCCATTGAAGATCTTCGTATTCCTACCACTCAACCTAACTTACCTCCCGAGGTTCGTGAAGTTAGAGATCATCCAACTTCAAACATCATTGGTGATCTCAATGTAGGGGTTCGTACTAGGAGAGCATCAAACTTTGATGATGAATATCACTCCTTTATCTCACAAATCGAACCAAAGAAGATTGATGAAGCGCTCCAAGATTCAAGCTGGGTTACTGCTATGCAAGAAGAGCTTAACCAATTTGAGCGCTGCAAGGTTTGGACTTTGGTACCCAGACCCCATAACCAAGGAGTTATCGGTACAAAATGGGTATTCAGAAACAAGATGGATGAGAATGGAAGCATCACCAGAAACAAAGCAAGGCTGGTTGCGCAAGGCTATAGGCAAGAGGAAGGAATCGACTACGACGAAACATTTGCGCCTGTAGCAAGACTTGAAGCTATAAGAATTTTCTTAGCTTATGCATCTCACAAGAAATTCAAGCTTTATCAAATGGATGTGAAAAGCGCATTTCTCAACGGCGAACTCCAAGAGACGGTCTACGTAGCACAACCTCCCGGTTTCGAAGATAGCAAATTTCCAAATCACGTCTTCAAACTTCAAAAAGCTTTGTATGGACTTAAGCAAGCTCCAAGAGCATGGTACGATACCCTATCAAAATTCCTGCTAGAGAAAGGCTTTAAGCGCGGTAAAATCGACACAACTCTTTTTATTGCTAAGTATAATGATCATTCTTTACTTGTTCAAATTTATGTCGATGATATTATATTTGGTTCTACTAATGAGTTACTTTGTAAGCGCTTCGAGAAGCTCATGAAAAGCAAGTTTGAAATGAGCATGATGGGAGAACTCACTTTCTTCCTCGGGCTTCAAATCAAACAATTGAATGATGGCATCTTCATAAATCAAGCCAAATACACAAGGGACTTAATCAAGAAATTTGGACTTGAAAATGCTAAAGCATACGACACTCCAATGGCCACTGGCAATAAGCTTGACAAAGACTTAAAAGGTAAGAAAGTTGATCAAACTTTATATCGAGGTATGATTGGCTCTCTTCTTTATCTTACTGCAAGTAGGCCAGATATTATGTTTAGTGTTTGTGTCTGTGCGCGCTATCAAGCGGACCCTAGAGAAGCGCACTTAGCTGCTGTTAAACGCATTATTCGTTATCTTTCTGGAACTGTTAACCTTGGACTTTGGTACACCAAAGATTCGAATTTCGATTTGCTAGGTTATTCAGACGCAGACTACGCAGCATGCACAATAGACAGGAAGAGCACAAGTGGGACTTGTCATTTCCTTGGAAATCGACTTGTTGCGTGGGCAAGCAAGAAACAAGCTGATGTGTCCATTTCCACTACTGAAGCTGAATACATTGCTGCTTGAAGCTGCTGCTGCCAAATCCTTTGGATGAAGCAACAACTAGTGGACTACGGAATTAATGAAGGAAATTGTCCAATTTTCTGCGATAATACGTCCACCATAGCAGTATCCAACAATCCCGTCATGCATTCAAAGACAAAGCACATCGACATCAAATATCATTTTCTCAAGGACCACGTGGAAAAAGGAAATATTCACTTAGAGCACGTGGGCACAGACAATCAAATTGCTGATATCCTCACAAAGGCTCTTGATGCAAAGAGATTTGCTTTCTTGAGAGGAGAAATGGGTATGCTTGAACTTAGCTAATAGTCCATATGATTTGTCAATACTAATGAGCTTGTGTTTCATTGATAATTTTCTAAGATAGGTAATGCCTCATGCGCCTGCGCATATGAAGCGCACAAGATGTTGCGCACAAGGCAAATTTTTTTTGAGTTTTCGAAGAAACTCTGTGCATTATATTGATGCGCATGAACCTCACGCGCATACCCCGTGGACCTCAGTATATCATTCTTCCGGTGTCTGCTCCCTTAGATCCCTCAAGTGGTCACTGTGCAGGCAAAGATTCAAGAGCAACTGGATGCACAGGATGCTAGGCTCGATGCGCAGGCCAGTATGCTATAAGGCATTGATTGTGCCATTAAGGGGGAGAGTTATCTAACAAAGGCAAAAAGGGAGAGAACAAAGGCATTAAGGGGGAGAGAGATTAAGGGGGAGAGTAATCTATCAAAGGCAAAAAGTTCCGATTTGATGCTCCTACTTCAAATAATTAAAGCTCTGCGCAAAGAAATTTAGGAAGCTACAAGATAAAGTGCGCAGAGCTCTCTCAAAGGTGAACTCTAAACTTATAATGCATCATTGCTCTTCCCAAAACCTTGTTCAATTCAAACTTTTTGTTTGTGGAACAATGAACGCATTATTTCAAACTTCATGCGCATATACTTAACTGCTCATATTTTCTGTGCATGATGTTTTAAACATTCAGTTTAAACACATACCAATCCTAAACTCATATTATCTGTATGCTCTGAATGATATTTCTGTCTTTCCCATATTGTAAGTTATATCTTTTGGTTAGACTAGAAATCTATAACATTGGTTAGTGTGTGCATTGACTTGAGGCATGATTTACCATTTTTATTTCTATGGACATGTTATTATCAAGTACAATGAATTGCCTTTGTTATAGTAGGTAATGGCATCAATCATTTAGGGGGAGATTGTTGGGTATGCTTATTTCTTAACCCTCCCAATTATGTTAGAATTGATTGATACCATCACCTAAGTATTTTGTGGACTTTAGGATCTTATGTAAGAAGTTTTATAACTTCTATTTTTTAGCTAAGTCCAATTTTATAGAATAGGCTTAGCGGTTAGGGCTTGCTCGGAATTGAGGTTTCATTTTCTGAAGACCAAGTATAATGCGCAGGACATTTCGTGCGCAACACATTTCACGCACATAGCATTACCTGCTCAGTCTCCGCGCACATAGCATTACCTGCTCATTCTCCGCGCACATAGCATTACCTACTCATTCTCCGCGCGCATAGCATTACCTGCTCATTCTCCGCGCGCATAGCATTACTTGCTTATTCTCCGCGCGCATAGCATCACTTGCTCATTCTCTATACGCATGGCTTTTATGAGCAGAGCAGGTTAACTTGGTCCTTATGCTTATCTTTCTTCAACCTCATATTCTTGAAGCTTGGAGCGAAGAAGGAATGAAGATCTAAGCAAGACTGTGGTTACTGCACAGGACTCTCTGCGCAGGACATCACTGCGCAGGTCTCCTCTGCGCAGCATGCATCCTTGCTCAGTTTTCGATATATTCAGATCACATAACTTGGAAAGCGCTTAGAATATGCACGCTTATTAAAAATGCTGAGGTGTGCAGAAACGACAAAGCAAGCACACTCAGCAGATCCAACGGTGGAGACGCGCTCAAGAGAAATATTTCAAATGAAGACAGCTGTCAACCTTCTAGAAGAAGCTTTTGAATTTGATCTTCATGCTCAGTCTCCAACGGCTCTAAAACACCTGCGCATAAATCATATTGTGCCAGGTCATCAACTTTGATCAGAGCTCCAACGGCTATAAAGGACACCTGCGCACCAATCATATTGTGCCAGCTCATCGTCCTTGCTCAGAGCACCAACGGCTAGTTTTAAGCTCTCTGCTATAAATAGCCTGCTCATCTTCATTTCCAAGTTGCTTGAGTTTTTGCTTCCAAGAGAAACTTTGAAGATTTGAAGATTGCTTGCTCATTTCCAGAATTCTCAAGATCAACCTTCATACCTTCATACTCAACCAAGCCCAGATCCTATAAGCCTTATATCACCAGAATTCTTCGTGCTCTTCATCTCATAGATTCATAGAGCCCAGAATTTCTGAACACACACACACCTCTTGAAGTTTTGATTATTTCGATCATACTTCTAGAGATACACCGGTTTAGTCTAGGATTTGCTCTTCATAGATTATAGATCTTTGAGTTAGTTTGTTCTACATTGTTGTATCTTGTAACTCTCTCATATAATAAGATCTCCATTAGAAAATCCAAGACTAACCATCTTGGTAGAGGACGTAGATCTTTCATCGATCGAACCTCTCCAAATAGCTTGTTCATTATTTCTGCTATTTACTTCCAGCTTAGTTATTTCTGAATTACTGCTTTGTTTGATCTTACCAGATTGTTGCTATTTCTGCTGTGTTTGTTATTGCCTATTGCCTTAGAATCCGATTTTATCCAACAGTTTAGCCAAATCTTAGCGCGTGCATTTTTACCCTGCGCAGTATACCCTGCGCAGTGTTGCTTTAATTTTCCGCTGTGCATTTCACACTCTCTCTGCGCGCTATACTTAGCTTATTTGAGAACTGTGCGCATAAGCCATTGATTTGCAAAAAGGGTTTGAAAAGAATTTTTAAAAACGCTATTCACCCCCCCTCTAGCATTTTTCATACCCTTGTTGCCCCTCTGGGACCAACAGAGCCCCTCGGCGACGATACTTATGAAAGAAGTAGCGTCGTCGATAGAAAAGACACCATTTAGAACTTTGGGTATGGTCATGCTATAAAGCTGCCTACGTATCCTTTGGAAAGGAATCAGACCAAACGTAGTTAGACTCTGAAAACACGTAAAAACGGTTGTTTGAGGTATTTTGAAAATCATTTTGAAAGCAATGCTGCAATAAGTAAAGTTTAGTGTTTAGAAAGTAACCCGTACTGAGGAATCAATGTCCTTGACCCAATTCTGAATATACCCTTTGTTGTTGATGGAGTGTCGCGGTCGACGGTGCCTGGTCAGGACTTACCTGCACGCCAATGTAGGACTTACTTGCTCGCCAATGTTGGACTTCGTTGGTTCCGGTGTAGGACTTCACGCCAGTGTAGGACTTCACGCTAGTGTAGGACTTCATCGCCATTGTAGGACTTCACGCCAGTGTAGGACTTCATCCCCATTGTAGGACTTCATGCCAGTGTAGGACTTCATCGCCAGTGTAGGACTTCACGCCAGTGTAGGACTTCATCGCCAGTGTAGGACTTCACGCCAGTGTAGGACTTCGTTGGTTGTTGGGGAATATCTCCGATCAATCAGTTCATGGAGCTGATTTGAAAGTACTGAATATTATCCTTGATCAATGCTCTTACATTGGAAGTACTGGATACAAAATGTTGATGTGTCTGAATTCTGTCAGGATCATTTGATCGCTATTGAGTTTTCTTTGAGCACGGATTGATTCTTGTACCTGTTAATACAACAAGTAGAACCTATTCTAGCAAGCAATTTAGCCTTGATTTTAGTTTGTGATTGGACTCATGCGGCGGTGACAAATTTATTTGCATGCCCGGTCGGTCAACCTTGGTGTAAGTAGTGTGAATAGCATGGATTCGTGATGGGATGTTTATTGGTGATGAACTGTATGTGATGATTTGTGTGTGTGTGCAGGGATAAGTATTTAACAAGTCGGGACCTAATCAGGTTTTCTCTAGAGATGACGTACTACGGAGTTCCTTCGATGGTTATCACGTGTGAGACTCGTTTGTCTTGTGCAAGATGATCCGTCCAGATCGTTCTTTTAGTCATGTTGTGTCAAGGGAGACAACTATTTGTCTGACAACCAATGATATTTATCAATGTGCAAGCTCTAAGTAGGCCGAGCGTACTTTGTTGACAACTCTAGAGTTCCATGTCCGAAAGTCTCCGGTGAAGGTGATGAGAGACGTTATCTATTCCCCCAAGTTTATCTCATGCTTTGGTCTAAGTCAAGCCCCAAGAATCTTGTAAGTTGTAGATGACTTCGTGAACAGGCTTATGACGCTGTTTGATTTGAAGAATAGTGCTCTCCCGCTTGATTGATTTGATGAAGGAGGAAGTTGAAGAAGAAATGATTTGAAGAATGTTCTCCTCTTTTTTTTTTTTTTTTTTTTTTTTTTTAATGACGCACCCTGATTTTTGCCTAGACCGCCCTTTCGGGTTTTTAATCTAGCGGGCATCTCTTTTGCGTCCCTTTTTTTTTTTTGACAGAGTATGTACTCGAAGATAACTCAGAGAGGAGAAGAGAGTAGCTTTGTCTCTTATTGGGGGAGAGACATGCAAGATTTTTGGGTTTGAATGTATTAGGCATTTTAGCTATCGACTTGGCTTTCGGGAAGTGTATTCCAAGCATCGACTCGGTGAGGATAACGCACTTTGTAATGAGAGTTAGAGGCGAAGAGGATAGCCCCTAGTGTGAATTTACTTTGACGAGTTCGTATATCTCGAACAAGAATTGGAAGGGGACGGAAAGAATAAAGAGCCCCTAGCATTGATGCTTGGATTTCAAAGAGAAGTGTATGAGAGAGGAAGCCCTTAGACTCAACAATGAACGCTACTTGGCTCAAAGTACTAGAAAGATAGTTCTACCTTTAATGGACCCTAGTATTTATTTTTGATGTCTTAAGTGTTTGTTCAATTCATTCTTGCAAGTGAATCATCTAGAAATGTATTGACAAGTTTTGAGGAGAATGCCTAATTATTAGTGCGCCCTTCGGATTTCTTCATGAGTGATATCTTCGGATGGTGGAGACAATCTTCAAATTAGGAGTCTCACTTTTTCTTCATTTGGATTTGATCCTCGTTGTAGGAGGAGATGAGAGAGGTCTCCTTTTTTTGACTTCATTGTGTGTGGTTGAAACTCCTTCTTTGTGGGGTTATGAAAGCTTGAGAGTTTTTTTTTTTTTTTTTTTTTTTTGACTCTCAAAGCTTTAATTAAATAGCCCCACTTTTCTTTGGGAATGATAATGCCTTTGGCTTTCTTCAATTGTGGTCCTTCGACTTCTGCCATGAGCGCGGTGATAGTAATGTGTAGCCCCTAGGCCTTCTCACTTGTTTAGACATTTCTATTATCAATTGCAAGGTTTTAAATTAATGACAATTATTGTTTGCGGATCCATTTCATGAATTAGAGGGAAATTCAAAAGGTAGAACAACCTTAGAGTAGTGTATAGGAATAAGAATGACTTTTATTAATAAATGAATTCAAAACAGACTCGATAGTTGACACAAACTAGAGAGGAGGGAGATGGACAAGAATGACAGAACGACTCTTCGAGTTCATACTAGGAAATTAAAGCCTATTCTAATTCTAGGGAGAAAGGGAGAGGATAGTTGTAGCCCCAAAGTGGTTTATCTTTATTTCTTCTTGAGGCTTCATTCTTCTTCATGCTTAGGGTTTGTTAGGAAGTGGGTTGGTGAGGACATTCGGCGCTTCAAGTTCCTTGTTGTCGATGAGATCTTGGATCACATCTTTCAAATGGTGACAGGAGTTGGTATCATAGCCGGTAAACTAGTGGAATTTGCAGTAGAGATGATGAGCATGATCGGCGGGGAGTTCTCTTGGAGTAGTGGGAGGCTTCCTTGGTGTGATATTTCCAGCTTCCACTAGTATGTCAAAGAGTTCTCCTCGGGTGATCCCTTCTAGCTTGTTGTAGACCCTTTCTTTCTTCTCTCTTTTGGGAGGGGGAACAACGGAGTAGTTGCCTCTTCCTTGGTTGTTGAAAGCTTTCTTTAAGAGGATGTCAAGGAGACCCTCTTGAGTAACCCCTTCAAGATTATCATATTGCCTTGTCATTCCCATCTCAGTAAATTTGGATACATTAGGGTCACAGAGCCGCCTCTTCTTCTTAGGCATGGTTGTTTCACAAAGGGGTTCGACTTCTTTTCCATAGCATTCATTTTGAGCTTGCAGACATGCTTGAAGAGTACGAATATTATTTTCATAGTTATCCTTTTGGGATTGGAGACGTCTGTGAAGGATTGTGATTTGTTTCTCATAGTACTCCCTTTGGGTTTGTAAGCGAGTCATGAATTCTCCCTCCATTTTCCGCTTGAAATCGGTGTATAGGGCAGTGGCGCCTACTTCGACCATTTGACTTACTTCCCTTTCTAGTCGAGTCTTGAGATCATGGGTCTCTTGCATAGACTTGGTGTCAGATATGGTGTCGGAAGAGTTTGGAACGATCTAGTTGCGATTTGGATGGACCTAACGGTATAGAGATTGCATTAAACCCAGATTAAAGTCCCAACAAGTTGGCTTTATGAGGTGTATAGGCTTAAGAGTGAGTGTAGGTTGACCAAACAGGCAAAGCACAGAAACTGACACAGACAGAAGAAGATGTCTCGTACGAGACAAGGATGTCTCGTACGAGGCATCCATCACAGAACACAGAATTTCAGTTTTTAAATCCTAATTTTGGTCGGACGGAACTTAATCCGTTTTGGGGGTTTCTATATAATATCCTGGAATAGTGGATTCTGTCACCCTAGAATATGAGCCCCTTGTTTTTCACCTGTTTTGCACTCTCCCAAACGGACAATTTGGGCAAAGGTCCCATATTCTCATCGGAATCCACCATTCAATTTAGCCAAACCTAAGTGATTCCGTAATTGTTTTGCACTTTGTTAAATAACGCCTTGATGCATTCAAACCTTGTGAATTTTAAGGGACAACCGAAAGGGACTTGTTGAAAGATGCGGTCGAAACTAAGCCAAAGGCATCCACAATCCCGCACAGAATTATGAAAGTAGGAAAACACAAACTCGGATTCCCGTAGAGAGGTTCTCCATTCTTTTAAAATTCTTTGTTCAACATTTTACCGAAGGGACATTCGTCATGTTCACAAGGGAGAATTATAGATTGTAGAAAAGCATTATCTTGGGCAAAGATTAAAACAATCCTAAGAATCAAACCGACCGGTCACAAGGAGTGTCCTATTGACTATTATGTATGCATGAGGTTGATGCAAGGCTTACGGCTAAGGCTCCCCATGAAAACAGTCTAGGAGCGTGTCACGGAGTGGGTACACCATCTTTGGAGAGACCGGCGAGGGCCATTCGTTAGAATGGGGGTGCCGACTGACATTCATCCTCCGATTGGGACCCGAGTTTATAGGGTATGTAGTGCAATTATTCTACATGTGTGCTCGTGTGTGAGAGTCAAGCTCTAGATGTCAAGGGAAAAATAGAATTTTTTTTTTGAAAGAAAGTAAAAGATTGGCCGGACCAAAGTGGTTGCCTACGTTTCTCTCAATCTTCAGAAAAAGAAAGAGAGACTCAGGTCAACGTAGTTCGAGTTTGGAAAGATTTTTGAGAAGAGAGAAAGGAGCACATAAACACGTAGGAGCACATAGAAGAGAGGGATAGAAGTACTCATAGTGCTTGCATTATTACCCATTAATGGGTGCAAAATAAACTAGGGGATGAGTAAAGTAGTCACCCCTAATTTATGTATTTTTTATAGTCCGCTGCAGAAGATGTTAGTGCAAAAATAATACATGTATATGACATAAATCATTTATTGCACATATGGGGACGGAGTAAAATACAAGAAAAGATTTTTTTTTCAGATTCTGATTTTTTAAAATTCAGGGACTGATCTGAAATTTCTAAAAATCTGGGACTGTTCTTGAATTTTCTTAAAATCAGGGACCAAAATGCATTTTTTGAAGTTTCAGTGACCAATCTGCAATTTTTTGAAAAACATATTTTTTTTTTTAAAATCGGTCCCAGTTTTTTTTTAAATCATGTGACAACGATTGCCAATGATTACCTAATGATTAAAACAAAAGGTAATAATGATGGGTTAATGATTAGTAACCTTAACCTTAAATTTTTCAAATTTGTAGCAACAGAAACATTGTTTGGCGGTTAAAAAAGGATGTCTCGTACGAGACATAGTTGTTTTGTACGAGACATTCCAGTCCAGAGCACAGATTCAGAACAGAGTAGGTTTAAAATAGAACAGTCCAAAAATTCACAGAAAAAATCTGAAAAATTCAATTCTTTGCAGAAAATTAAAACGATTAAAAACACCTAATTTGTACGCAAGTCTAACCCACTTAATATATCCCCAGCGGAGTCGCCACTGTTTGCACCCGAGAAGATTCCCGCTCGTCTTTTTTAATTTGAGAGTCGCCACCATGTTGTTGAACGGAACACGGACCGTTGGGATTCTTGAGTTCGGGGGTTAAGTTATGGATTGGGAAGGTCAAGGAGCACCCAATCCATCCAATCTAGGATTGGTCTTGCTTAGGTGTTTTTAATCAAATAAAGAATAAGTAAAACAAATAAAGCCAATAATTAATTTCTTAATTATTGGAATGTCGGATCATGTGCTTCGAGACCATCTCCATGGATTGGAGAGGCTCTAGGCTGATCCTTTTGATGGGATTACACCACTCTAAAACAAAGAATGAGATGAGAAGTAGAGATTAAAAACGTAGGAGTTTACCTAAAGCGTTTTAGAGATTCCAATTGATGGCCTTGACTAAGGCCTTGATGATCCAAGAGTCTTGCAATTATTTTTGCTTGAAAAGATGAGTTTTTGGTGGTGTTTTGGTGTGAGGGAGGAATAAAAACGGGATTCTTTGGAGAAGGACTGATTAGAGAGTTGTTAACCCCTTTTTTGTGGTCAATGGATCATTAACTAGCATTAGGGGTGAAAGACTCTTTATTTATAGGCTTAGATTGCTTAGGGACCAAGTAGAGAGGTTTAATTAGGTAAGGAATCAATAGGAAACTTTCAGGAAGTCTCCTACTGATATGGTTCCCTGATTAGGAGAGTTTTGGCCAAGAAAGAGATCGGGACGGAGAAGGAAAGTGACTCTGACTCGCAGACAGAGGAGATGTCTCGTACGAGACATTGATGTCTCGTACGAGGCATCCAACCAAGATTACTGTTTTATCCTTGTCTAAAGTCCCATTGTTCAGTTTAGCCCCCAGACTAACGGAGTCAGTCAGAAACTTAATGAAACATGACAGAACTAACGAGTTTTCATCAAAACACAAAGGCGAGACACAAGAGTAGTGTAATAATAAATTTGAGTTCAAAATGGGGTGTCTACGACTGTGGTTGTGGATGGACCATAAATTCCTTTGAAAGCTAACCCACGTGCAGATACTGCTGGACAACCTCCTGAAATCAGAAAGCTAGAAAGTGAGTGGACCGATGCAGATCGCAACAATGTGGACTTTGATAGAAAAACTATGTCTATGCTTGTCTCAGATATTGACCTAAGGACTCACTCAAAGGTGCTGCACTGTAAAACCGCAAAGGAAACTTAGGATGCATGATGGAGAAAAATCCTCAGTAATAAAAACCTTGCAAGTGTACAAGTCACCGAAGTAGCAACGTACAAACGAAAGGGTCGAACCACAGAGACTTGAGTGATTAACAAGTAAATTTAATTAGTGTAAAAGTAACGACAGTTTTTTTTTTTTGTTTGAGAATATTTAACTAAGCTACTAATGCAAGAATTTAAACTAATATTAAGAAAACAATTATAATAATAATTTATCAAGGATGACAAATGATTCGCGGATTGGATTCACAAATACCTTCACTTTATGCTATGCTCATAATAATAAGATCAATCTCATTCTTGGGTTCGTTCACAATAGTAAGAATTAGGATGGTTCGGTTGCCGGATAGCAATCCTTTTATTTCTTTAATATTATACTTTCCGCTAGGTCTATACAACATGCAAGAAATTCATGAAGCACTCAAGAACATATGAACCTAAATCCTTTTGACTTCCACTAGGTCCTCAATTGAATTTCATCATCAAAACAATGGTCAACGTATAATCACCCACACTAGTGTAGTAATATATACCCAATAATTCTAAAACCAATTTATATCTTAACATATAATTGAAACTAAAGAATTTATCATGATAAATATTTTGATGAACATGAATTAATATTTAATGGAAGAATTAAATCTATAGCATAAAGATCGTATTTGTTACTACCAATCTATGAATCTAAATATTTAGCTACTCATAATAAAATCAAGAACAAGAAATAAATTAAAGAACATCAAAACCTGGATTAAATTGATGAATACTTGATTACAACCTTGAATCTTGAATAAAAGTATGTTTAAAATAATGTGGATGGAGTGTTATATTTATACTAGGGCTAAGGAGGTGTAAAAATAGGAAAAACCCTAGGATTCTTGGTTGAAAAAGGATAAATAAAGTTGCTGGCCGGAATTTCCCCAGGAGCCCTTAGGATTTTCGAGTTTTCAGAAAATCCCTTCGAAAATTCCCCAAAGGTTCTCCAAAAATTATTGAAAAGTCCCTAAAATTTTGGAAATTACAGAAAAGCCCAACATATTTTAGAAATTCCTCAAAGGTCCTTGGAAAATTCCCCTAAGGTCCCTGGAAAATTCGCCTAAGGTCCTTGGACACGTAGGCGCTTGATATGGTCCAAGAAGGCGCTTACTATGGTCAGAGCTACTGTATTTTCTGCCCAAATAGCAGGCGGGTGCCTGGTATGGAGCAAGTGGGCACATGATGCTTTGCTGATTATCGCGCAATCTTCCGGAGGCCATAACTTCTTCATACGAACTCCGATTTGGATGTGTAAACTATCGTTGAAAATCGCTTTTCAAGTAATATCCAATGGACTTGATTTATAAGAGGTCACATCAATTTATATTTATGTTCTGGTCCGTTATTTATCATCCATTTCATGCTTTAACGTACATGAATCCATACATTCTTTCACTCCTTTCCTACACTCATAAACACTCCAAAAACCATCAAAACACCCAAGGTTGAGCATTAAATAAGTCATATAATTATATGATTTGGATGGGTAAAAACACATCCATCAAATACCCCCAAACTTATCTTTTGCTCGTCCTCGAGTAAAACAAAACAAATATAAAACTACAAAAACTAAAAACAATAAAAAAAAAAAATTTGGTATGTTCTCAATACATATGGGAGTCGTTAGACAAAATTCTCATGGTTCCTCACAGAAGTGCCATTAAATAGGTACCATTGTAAAACCAAATTGCAACACATACACACTACTAACTCGTTTGATTTTCCACCGCAGCATGATAGGATGAGTGATGTTGGTGATCAATGTGACCAAAATAAGATTAGTTTATAGGATCACTTAAGTTAATTCTCTTAATCCATAAATGATGATGACTATACACAACCCCATTCAAGGACACTCATAATCATGTATATACAGTTGTCAACCCGATTACCGATATTGAAAGAACGTATGGCATAGAGTTTTAAGCACACAAATGTGCGAGGCTGGGTACACGGTTACAAATGAAGGTAAGGACATACGAAATTAAGAAAGTGGACTAATAAGTCTTATCCAATGTGTACATCCTCACAATAAGTTGAACTCTCCGCTCACCCAATTCCCACACTGTCTCACTCCCCAAACTTGAACTTTCATATAATTACATGGGGTGAGAGATATTTTCCTATTTCTTGCGGCATTTTTCCTTCCAATCATCACTTTAATATATTAAGGGGACAAGCATTTTCTGTCTTTTTTTCATAATCTCATATAACTTCTCATAAGATGAAAGTGTGCTATTTAAAGATTTTTTTTTATATTTTTTTTGCACACTACATTAATCACACTATTTTTTTGCTTGCCCCTTTTCTTTAATTACATACCTCATTTTCATATCTTTGGCCATATACCATAATTCCCCAAATCATTCTCCCAATTCCGAACCATAAATTCCCATCATTCCCTAATCCACATCCTCGTTAAGGTGGGTATAATCTCTTCTTAGCAAAAGGGTAGGAAATCGGGTGTCAATAAAAGGTGAACAGCGGTCTTTAATCTGCCATTCTTTAATTCATTATTAAGCTCAAAAGGCTGTTCTAGCGATGATTTTATTTAAGTGACTAGATAGACAAAACAAGGCCAACAAAAGGGTTGAGAAAGAAATACCATAAATACCGAATAACCTATTGACTTGTTATTGACAACCATGCAACGATGTTCTAGGGTCCCCGAGCATACACCAAGTGATCCCATAAATTATTCCTAAGTTGGTAACATGATCATGAAAATAATAT
Source organism: Campanula takesimana (assembly GCA_026119855.1). Taxonomy (NCBI): domain Eukaryota; kingdom Viridiplantae; phylum Streptophyta; class Magnoliopsida; order Asterales; family Campanulaceae; genus Campanula; species Campanula takesimana. The sequence goes on from JAOWBW010000090.1 coordinate 1,118,211, forward strand.
AAGTAAGAGGTGGTGCAATCATGCCTTTAGTAGTGTTAATGCAGTCCCAACTCTAGGTTAAACAATGGCACCTGTAATGGCTAATAAAAAAATAAACCCTCAGATCATCACCGACCATGGCCAACATCCCAAAATATAAAGAGAACAAAATTTTTAAATTTTTTCTATTTTTTTGGAGGGTGACAACTATATACACTCCCCTATCCTATAATGATCAAAGCGGGCTCCAGTTTCCCTAACAGTTAGGGCCAAATCCTGAAGAAAGTTAATTCCACCTTCTCAAAGAGCCGTACGTGGAGTCGGGGGAAACGGATTCGGTGACTTTGAGAGCGAAAAAGGACTCTTATTTCTGAGCCACTATACGAGTCCCCGTTATTATCTTCCTTTCCTTATCGAGAGTGAGCCATCGTACCAACAGGCAGATCGGAAACTCTGTTATCTAGAACCTCTTCCTCCTCTTCTTCCTCCTTTTCTTCTCCGTGTAAGCTCGTTTATAAATATCAACAAAGAGACTTCTACTATAGAATCTTATGAATCACACACGGCACAACCCACAAACTCGGAGAGATGCCTACCCCCAAACTCAAAACATGCTATGTCCTCATAGCATAAGGAATGAAAACATGCTTTGGGTTCAAAGGATGGCATGACACAACAAAACAATAAAATGAAAGCAAAATAAATGTTACCTAGTTGGGTTGCCTCCCAATTAGCGCATTTGTTTAACGTCGTTAGCACGACCGTTACCCGGTTTGGATTTTACGTTTCTTCCTTTAGCCCACTTTCCATTCTCACGGGTCTTTATCTTCAGATCAAGCCCCATGTATAATCCCCTTTTTCTTTTTTCATTTAGAACCAAAGGGAATGTTTGGCATCTTCATTGAGATTGCTAAGGGGTTGAAACTTATCATCTGTATCATGAAGAGCCTCATCTTCAATTGGGAACATCCTCACTTTCCTTCTTTTCACCACCCACTATAGCAAACAAAAACTCATCAATGATCATGCCACGTTTCCTCTATAATCTCAACCTTCTCCACACACCAACTTGAACTATCACAAGGTAGCCCATCCTTTGAGTCATCATGGGAAGTTTCACATATAAAATCCTCCGTTCCATCCTCCAAAGGTTGCTTTTCATGTTGTAGTTCATTCTTAGAGTCAGCATTGGAGATCTCATAGATAAAATTCTCCTTTGCATCCTCAAAAGATTTCTCTTCAAGTGACTCACCCTTAGAGACAACATTAGAGATCTCATAGACAAAATTATCTTTTGCGTCCTCCATGGGTTGCTTTTCAAATTATGGCGGTGGATTACTAACATATCATGGCCCTAAAGCGAGATCTCAGACACACTCTTCCCCTTCATCATTCAAATACCAAATCAAAGTTGAAGGTTGCTCTACCGCTTGTGGTGGTGGTGGAGTATTAACATAGTAAGGCTCACAAGTGGGATTATATACTACCTCATCATCAACCCAAACCTTATCTGAATGATTTCCCCATCCTTGATTAAAAGAGTTAGGGAAATAATCATATTCATGTTGCCAAGGTGGGGGTGAAACTCATGTCTTGAACCTGTGGAACATACTCAGAAAAATAGGTCCTAGACGGACAATCATTAGTAGTATGATAATAAACACCACAGTTAGCACATCCTTGATGAACATTATAATTTACGCCATTTAACTTTGCGGCATATATGTCTAATTTCTCAGATAATATGGATATTTGTCGATAAAATTCTTGTCTCCCGAAGTCATCATTGGTGTTTATTCCATACATCCTTCTAAAGTAGCTCACAAAAAATTGTTTTTTTTTAAATAATAAAAAGATCTATTTACACTAAAACGAAAATAATAAAAGAAAATTATTTACATTAACTAACAAACTTGTTAACCTAATCAAGTCCCCGACAACAGCGCCAAAAACTGATGGAGAAAAATCCTCAGTAATAAAAACCTTGCAAGTGTACAAGTCACCGAAGTAGCAACGTACAAATGTAAGGGTCGAACCACAGAGACTTAAGTGATTAACAAGTAAATTTAATTAGTATAAAGGTAACAAGAGGTTTTTTTGTTTGAGAATATTTAACTAAACTACAAATGCAAGAATTTAAACTAATATTAAGAAAACAATTATAATAATTTATCAAGGATGACAAAGGATTCACAAACTGGATTCACAAATACCTTCACTTTATGCTGGGTTCGTTCACAATAGTAAGAATTGGGATGGTTCGGTTCCCGGATTGCAATCATTTTATTTCTTTTATATTATACTTTCTGCTAGGTCTATACAATATGCAAGAAATTCATGAAGCACTCAAGAACATATGAACCTAAATCCTTTTGACTTCCGCTAGGTCCTCAATTGAATTTAATCATCAAAACAATGGTCAACGTATAATCACCCACACTAGTGTAGTAGTATATACCTAATAATTCTAAAGCTAATTTATATCTTAACATATAATTGAAACTAAAGAATTTATCATGATAAATATTTTGATGAACAATAATTAATATTGAATTGAAGAATTAAATCTATAGCATAAAGATCTAGTATTTGTTACTACCAATCCATGAATCTAAATATTTAGCTATTCATAATAAAAACAAGAACAAGAAATAAATTAAAGAACATCAAAACCTGGATTAAATTGATGAATCCTTGATTACAACCTTCAATCTTGAATAAAAGTATGTCTAAAATAATGTGAATAGAGTGTTATATTTATACTAGGGCTAATGAGGTGTAAAAATAGGAAAAACCCTAGGATTCCTTGTTGAAAAAAGATAAATAAAGTTGATGGCCGGAATTTCCCCAGGAGCCCTTGGAATTTTCGAGTTTCCAGAAAAGCCCTTCGAAAATTCCCCAAAGTTTCTCTGGAAATTCTAGAAAAGTCCCTGAAATTTAGGAAATTATAGAAAAGCCCAACATATTTTAGAAATTCCTCAAAGGTCCTTGGAAAATTCCCCTAAGGTCCCTGGACACGTGGACGCTTGCTATGGTCTAAGCAGGCGCTTACTGTGGTTAGAGCTATTGTATTTTCTGCCCAAATAGCAGGCGGGTGCCTGTAAGTACCCCAATCTGAATTTGACATACTTTAGAGGAATTCCTGGTACCATTTAGGGATAAACCAATGGGGCAGGACCTCACTATGATAAACCTAATTTTCCAGGACTGAACTGGAATTAAACTTAGAAAAAACCAGAAGCTCGCCAAGTCGAGTCGTACGGATGGTTTGGGTACTTGAGGGGTTGAGCCGTACGGCTATGTTGGGCACCCTCAGTCCCTATAAATTGAACCCCATGCTGATCATTTCAAGGGGGGAGAAAACGTTTTGTGTGTTGATACTCTACCAGTTTGAGAGCAAAAACTGTGAGTGATACACATTTGAGTGAAAAGTGAGGAAGATAGGCCATAACCATCATAGGTGAAGCCTCCTTCTCCCCATCTTCTTCTTCATCTCAAACTCTTTTTGTTCTTGTTCATATTACTTGTTTACTTTGTGTTATTTTTTATTATTCTTGCAAGCCTTGTCCATTCAAGCACTTTACATTTCTTGCAAGTCTTGTCCATTTCAAGCACTATATATATATATATATATATATATATATATATATATATATATATATATATATATATATATATTATACAAGTCTTGTCTTCTCAAGCTATATATATTATTGTTATATATATATATGTATTATGAATATATATGTACATTGGAACCAAATCATGAGGTGATTCAAGGTTCCCTTCATGCCTTGTGTATGATTGTGGGGTAAAACCTAAAGACGATCATGGTTTGTTAAGTTTTATGTTGATTTTGTTCTTGTTTGACCATGAGAGTCATGATTGGGTGATAAAGTTTCAATCTTTATCATCCCAACCATGACCTAGCCATAAAATCACCAAGTATGGGACATAAAAATCCAATCTTTATGTTACATTTTTGTTTTTAAAGGTTTAATCTTGCATAATAAGTCCATTTTTATGGTAAAGTTTCAATCTTTACTCATTAAATGGTCATTTTGGCCCAAAAGGCATGTTCATCAACTTTCTCAAAATTTCCCCAATGATTGTCTTGATCACACCCAAAACCTTTGTTTTTTTGTGTCTAATTTGTGATCAATGACATAGGGATGATTAAATCCATGTTTTTGTTGAAGAAAATAACTGAAAATGATCATCACAGTCCAGTTTCAGCAAGAACACTTTGTTTTGCCTGAAACTGGACAGTTTTCTGATAAACTGTCAAAAACCCCTGGAATGCTCTCCCTAGCCGTACGGCTACTTTGGCCAGGGAGTGAATTTTCCAGTTTCTTCCCTTTCTGACTAAAATGTTTGCAAAATAACCCTTTTCTGTTAAATAATTAACCAGTTTTGTTAAAATGTCAGTTTTTCCCATTTTTGAAAAACACACACACACATGCACGTTTGTTAACTAACATTAGGGAGACTCGGTCCTATCCGAGGCGACTTGGGTGACGTAAAACTCTTCCCAAGGCGTAACCTGACCTCCGAACTAATAGAATCTCTAACCTTTCCATTTGTTGGGTTAAATAATTAACAAATGTGGCGACTCCGTTATGTTTTGCGTGATAACCGTGTTTGGTTTTTCGCCCTTCGAAACGAAAACCCTTCGTTTCCTTCATCACGGGGCGGGATCCTTACAGCGCCTGGTATGGAGCATGTGGGCGCCTGATGCTTCGCTGATTACCGCGCAATCTTCCGGAGGCCATAACTTCTTCATACGAACTCCGATTTGGACGTGTAAACTATCGTTGGAAATATATTTTTGAGTAATATCCAATGGACTTAATTTATCAGAGGTCACATCAATTTATTTTTATGTTCTGGTCCGTTCTTTATCATCCATTTTCATGCTTTAACGTACATGAATCCATACATTCTTTTGCTCCTTTCCTATACTTATAAACACTCAAAAAACCCTCAAAACACCCGAGGTTGAGCATCAAATAAGTCATAGAAGTATATGATTTGGATGGGTAAAAACACATCCATCAGAACCTTGGGATGCAATAGTTGACTTTCTGGAAGAAGATGCTGATACCAAGAAGATCTGTCTCTACCAACAGAGAAGACTCTTTGATTATTTTGTCAATGATCCAAAGGAATCTCTTCGTCAATGCTATGAGCGGTTCATTGAAATTGTCACTGTATGTTTCTCACTAGGTCATATCTACTCCAATACAGACTTGAATATGAGATTCATGCAAACCCTTGGTAGCAAATGGCTGATTAAGACTGCAAATATCGAAGACAACAAATACCTTGAAGCCCTTGACCTTCGTCATTTATATGCCATGCTGAAGGTATTTGAATTCAAGCTTGAAGAGGTCAATGAAACCGAAAACATATTCAAAACTCTTTCTCTAGCCGCAATCAACAATACCTCATCTCCAACCTACAATCCAGACCATCATCAAGCCACACCTCATCTCCACTTAAAAAATGCTCCTCCTGATCAAAATGTCCCCAGATATACTCCTCCAACCGCACCATCTGATTACTATCCACTGTCTCATCAACCTTATCCACAATCTCATCACCCTTACCAAGAATCTCATCAATCTTACACTCCATCTCAATGTTCCTATTCTTAGAGTGTAGCATCTCAATCATCATGCTCTAGTCAAGTTGATTTCGATAACATGGATGATGAAGAATTTGCTTTGTATGTGAAGAAATACACAAATTTAGGAAGAACAATAGAGCTCAGTTTCCATCTGTAGACACCCCGATCTCGCACCCCCAAAACAAACCCTGAATTGGTCTAAATGCGATAATTGACCTAAAACCCTAGATAGGGCCGTTTAGGACTACCGACCGTATTATCAGTGTATCGGATTAAGAAACCGAGTCCGGATTCATGATCAGGACTCAAAACTGAGCAAATAGGCATATTCTCCCAAAATCGAGCGTCGGGACCCCACGGTGTGCCCCGCACCCCTAAGAGATCCTTTTACCGACCATCCTTTGCATTTAAAATTATATTGAGTTATTCCTTACTTATTAACATATTTTAGATATACTACTATGACCAGAAAATTATAAGGAGCAACTTTCGTGTTTGGCCCGAGAACAACCAGAACACCATTGCACGCACATCGAAGCAGTTACGGGCCATTATGAAACGAGAAACAGAGCCGTAAACATTGCAAAGTCACCTTGCATGACCACCAAAACGTGGCCATTTGCTGGGCACTCAAAGGGGTGAGTCATTTGGGATGGAGCAATCAAAAGACGACATGTGGCGGCCAAGAAGTGACTCAGCATTTTCCACTACCACCATACACCCCTCTCATTACCGTACGGCTGTGGGGGTTCCGTACGGCTGGATCCCTGCTGCTCCATCAGATTGCTTCCTCTATGGTTTTCACACATGTTGATGGCCATTTTCTCCACTATGGCCTTCACTACCTTCACCCCCTAGCACTCACTCTAAGGGCAATTTGGTCCTAAAATACCACCTCCCTCCTCCATATACTCCTTCATATTGATCAAAGAAAGGGAGATTTTTTTGACACACATTACAACCTACATTCTACTCCAAACACTCCTCTCATTATCTCCCAAGTCCTTACTACATTCATAGCCCCACCACATCTCCACCACTACACCACCACAAGTCCACCACTCCTCCACCACTCAAACACATTCAAAACAATCCTCAAACACTAGCAAAACTCAAGCAAACAAACAACTCAATCTTCATCCACTCAACTCCAACAACAACAACATCAAATCAACAAGAAAGAAGTCTCCCCTTGGAGACAAAGGGAGCACATCTCACCCACCTAAACTAGGTAAGAGGGTAAGAACCATCTCTTGTAAGTTTAAAGTGTAATAAATGTAGAAGTTTGTATGCCTAGTTTAGGGGTCTAGCCATTAGAATGCCTAGATCCCCATCTTCTCCATGTAATCCATGTTCTAGGTTGCAAATCCTCATGTAAATTTGAAATTGACTGTCAAAGACTTTCTGAGAACAAGTGTTACCTCAAGTGTTAGGTAACACCCCAGATAACACACACGGACAGAATACACACACCCGAGTAAAAGTAAATTTGTAAAAGAGTTTTGCAGCGGACAAAAGCACAAGAATTATTTTTCTCAAGTTATATAAATATAACTTTAGATGCCTAAATGGCGAAAACCTTATAATCAATATGAGTACCAATTAAAAAGTCAAAAGGTTCCCTATAGCTAATATAATATATGATCTATGGAACCAAAAATAGAAACAAAGTACGATGATCCTATCCTATCCAAAATACACTCAAACCCGAAGTATTTGAGTGTTAAAAGAGTGTATGGGAGAGAGGACCTAACGAGCCAAGAAGTACTTTGCTCTTTGTGCTTTAGATGTGTGTAAAATTTGGCTTGTTTTCAATCTTCTCATCTAAGCACTATTTATAGCCTTCAATACTTGATGGCTACACAAACAAACAGCCTTGGGGCTTCCTTCCACATTGTGAGAGAGTGGGGAGAGTGAGTGGGTTTGTTCTCCACAAATTGTGCAAAGACTTGGTCCACTTTCCATGATTTTCTCAACCGATTTCTTTGTGCCCAAGTTTAAGCTTCGCCCACTTATACTCCATGCTTCTTGTTGGGTATGCTTATTTATAAACCACTCCTATTACCTAGATTTGATTGATCCCATAACCTTATTTTACTCTTTGTGGACTTTAAGATATATTGTAAGAAGTACTTGTACTTCATTTAGAATAGTCCACCTTCTAGTTTGATAGGCTTAGCAGATTAGGACCCTCAATTTTTTCTAAGTCTGGAGAAATGAGGTAGGTCATATGTCTGCCGCATGTAACCTACCGCATGACCAAGGTGCCGCATTCTCTATGCTGGCCGCAGATAACCTTGCCGCATGATTCCATCCTACCGCGTGAATCTCTACCGCATGGAACCATGGTTGAAGAAACTCAAGTTGGTTCAAACTTAACCATAGTCACACGTGTGTCCTTACCTTGGTTAGTTTTGAACGTTGCAAATTCAAATTTCAAATTTGAATACAACTGTCATTTTAGTACAGTTGGACCACCATGACTCTGCAACAAAAGGACAACTCAGACTGAGCTCCAATTAGAAATCAACAGCTCATTGTCCTCCAAACTTGCCCTCCAAGAATTCAAACGGCTAGTTTCTCCATCAAGGCTATAAATAGACCTTGAATTCTTCATTGAAGATAAGCTGAGATTCTAAGAGAGAAATTGCTGTTGAAATTCTTGGTGATTGAAGATCATACTCAAGATTTCCAGAATCCTTCGAATCTTCAAGCACTCAACCTTCAAGTCTTCAACAAATCTCCAGCAACCTTCAAGATCAAATCTCAAGCCTCTCACACAAGATTCATTAGGCTCTAAAATCATATAGATTTCAAAGAGCTCTTGATTCTTACACACACACTCACCTCGATTGATCAATCACATAGATTGAATCATTAGGGATACACTAGTCTAAGTCTAGGATTTGAACTTCATAGAAATAGGTGTTGATTCATACTTCATCTCTGTAATCTGTACTCAAGAATCAATATATACCTCATTCAAAATCCAAGACTGACCATCTTGGTAAAGGACGTAGATCTTTTAACAGATCGAACCTTTCCAAATCATTGTGTTCTTTACTTACTGCACTTTACCTTTCTGCAAATTTACTTTAAGTCTTGTTCATCTTGTTCATATTGTTCTTCACTTGTTCACATTAATCTTGTTTGTCTTTTAGTGTTTGATCTTTCAGATTTAAGAACAATTGTGAATTGTGTTTGTTTGTCTACCTCATTGCCTAAGTTAAAATATGACTAACTTATCATTTGCCGAAAATCTCTAAGACACAAATTTTCAATCTTTCAACCTACCTCACTTTAACCTACCGCACTCCTACCTACCGCACTTTAACCTACCGCACTACCTACCGCAAACCAACCTACCGCATTGAACTTATCAAAACCAACTCTTAACTTGTTTCAACGAAAACTTCCGCTGTGCATTTTATACTTGACCGCGTGGTTTTTATCTACCGCAAAATTCAAGTGTAAGCATAAAGGTTGAATTTTGAAAAAGGGTTGAAATTTTAAATAGGCTATTCACGCCCCCCCTCTAGCCTCTTTTCATACCCTTGTTGTGTCTCTGAGACCAACACTTCTCCATGCTTGTACTCTCTTTTTTGATCAGCAACAAATCCTTTGAATGAGTATTCCCACGTTTTCCATATTTAACACATGTTAAATATGTTTGTAACTTCTCCAATTTTCGGCATTTATGCATAATTCTCTTTTAATTTCTTCTCCATGTATTTAGCTCATAAATCCACCTTATTATAACCTAAAATATGGACTAACATCTAGACAATAATATTAGGACATTAGTAAAAAAATTATATTAGAAAGAAGTGTCAAATTACAAAGTATATTCGTCAGGCAGCACTAGACTGTCAGTGGCAACATCTGAGGTAACACCTCTGTCTGCACTAACAATCTCCTCCTTAATTTGAGATTTCTTTCCAAGCTCCTAAGTGATGGTACTTGCAAAAACAAGTTATCCATATAACAGAATAGCAGAACATCTCCCATAATGTAAACTCCCCCTTAATCTATGAGTTAACCAAAACAACAAAGATTTACAAAAACAATACTAGTTTATAAACAAAATCAACTTTTGTGCCTCAAACTATTAGTTTAAAAGCAAAGGTAAATCCAAGTTTTAAAACCACAAAACCACAAAAAATTATCCAAAGATAATCACCAAAATAACCACCAAAGTATTTAAGTTCTAAGCTAAGAAACCGAAATACGAAATTGTTTTAAAAACCAAACCAACCAAAAACAGAAATTGTTTTGAAACCATTTTAAAGTACCAAGAAAAACCATTTCCCAAGAGTTGTGGCAACATCAACCTTCAAACAAGGTTATTATTCTTCTCCATCAACCTCGTCTTCTTCTTGTTCTCCATCATCCGGCTCATCACTTGTGCCAGCATCTTTAGCAGCACGATCTGCTCATCACTTGTGCCAGCATCTTTAGCAGCACGATCTGTACCAGCATCACCAACAACATCAGTAGCAGCACTTGTACCTGCACTAGTACCAGCACCACCATCTCCCCCTAGTTGGGAAGGATCATTAATGGACATTTCTTGGTGGCGGTAACAGGTGGTTGAGAGACAGTCATGGTTGGGGTAGGATGGACTGAAGTAGCAACCATGGAAGGATCATTAATGGATATTTCCATAGATGGAGAGATATTGAAAACCATGGGAGATATGTCCATAGGTGAAGTAACACTCGAGACAACACCCGGTGACTCCTCTTGAGGTGCGGATTGGTTAGGGTTTTGGGAAGGAGTAGCCATTGTTGAAATTGAGAGGTAAGATTTGAGAAGGGTTTAGAAAATTTGGGAAGGTTGCTGTGAAAGAGGGAAAGACGATGGAGAGAGGGAGTATATATGTGCGTGTGTGTGAGAGAAAGAGAGAAAATAGGGATAGATATTTAGGAGGTTAGAGAATGTGAATAGGAGAGTAAATTAATTTAAACTTAACTCTTATCATCTAAATTAACTAAGACCCCTATTTTTACTCACATTTAAACTATCCTAATCAAACTCCCCCTATTTACTTGCACACACAAAACCAACTCCCTACACATCCGATTTTTTTTTTTAAAGGATAAAACGAAAATAAAAATAAGTAAGTAAAATTAACGTGAAGTAAAAAGAACGGGTAAAAAGAAAAGAAGTAACCGATCCCTCACAAATTGAAGATAGACTTCCATGATTTTAGGGATTTAGTTACTTGAAAATTTTACCACAAATAAAAAGGATTTGTTTAAAACTTTTTCAAAATTGTTAACTCTTTGAATAATAAAAAGACTTTCAAACTTTGAAAATTTAATAAACAAATTCGAAAATAAAAGAATAAAAAAACTAATGTAGCACACACTAATGTGTTAATGGCAACGATGGTAACACTTAAGATATCATTCGTGATAAACACCCTTTGATAAATTTAAAACAAGATATTTTAAGGCAAGCCTCATTTTTAAAACACTTGAGGCAGAGATATGCTTCTTTAATAAGCAATTGAGGCTTAACTAGCTTTTTAAGGTATTTCAAACATAACAAGCTTGTTCTTTAATTTAAGCATTTTTTTTAAACATATTAACACTTCTTTATCTACAAGGAAGCATCGTAGTAGCGAGCTCCGTGCCCCGAGTCCTTATAAAGTGTAAATATGCTTAGTTGATTTATACCTTTCAAGTAGGATACACTGTAGCTGCGAACTCCATGTTCCTAATACTTAGTACAAATCACAAGATAACATCTCCCTTTGGCAAGAGTGCATCGTCGCAGCGAACGCCGTGCCCCAAGCTACTAAGGAAATATTATCTGAGCTTTTTAACCTTTATGCCTCTGATTTTATCAAAACGTTAGTGACTTTGTCACTTTTGAGTGCAAAGGGAATTTTATCAAAGATGTTACATTGAGTGTTATCCTACCATAACAAAAAGGTCAGTATGTGACACCGTCAATGGATAGAAAAATCTACCCACTGACATATTTAAAACAGAGAATCATAAAAAAAAAAAACTGAAGTTATTTTTTATTATTTAAATAAAAATAAAATAGTATACAACAACAAAGATGATCCAAGGGGTTTAAACAAGACACGGAACAAGAGACTTCTTCAAGTTAGAAAATCTCTTATGGTTAAAAACTTGAATTAAATATTCATCTTTCAAAAAAATATTTTTAGACTCAAGCTTAGAAAAAAAACATGAATGGTTTACCATGTCTCGATAATTAACCGGTTCCTTACCTCTAGTTTGTATCCCTTCGTCTAATCTCCATATCACTTGGGATATAGGATGGTTCTTTTGAATCCTCAAGGGGGGAACTCTTCTGACGGGATCATCTACTCTATTGGAGTCCTCATTATTTTCATTTTCAGCAACTGGACTGACTTCTGATGTTATCTCTGGTGTTGCCTCAGGTGTGGTAACACTGGTGCCGACATCTGGTCCAACACTTATGTCGACACTTGGTCCAACATAAATGTCAAATTTACTTTGAGGTTGTTCCAGCAGTACCAAAGGAGGATAATCACCTGGTTCATCTGCAATACTTGATAGATCATCAAAAACAATATTTACAGATTCTTGAATAGTTTCCAATCTTAAATTATACACTCGATATGCATGATTTTTTTGAGAATATCCAAGAAAAATGTCTTTATCACTCTTAGAGTAAAGCTTATCTAAGTAATCCCAGTCTTTTAATATGAAACATACACAACCAAACACATGGAAATAATGTACATGTGGTTTCTTCCCATTCAAAATCTCATAGGGTGTCATTGTTAAACCAGGTCTTAGAAAGACTCTATTTGAAATGTGACAAGTCGTGCTCAAAGCTTCAGCCCAAAATCTTTTTAAAATCCGTTTTGAGAATAACATAACATGGGCCATATCAAGCAATGTCCTATTTTTCCTTTCGGCCACCCCATTCTGTTGATGTGATTTTGATACCCAAAAAATCATGGTTTATCCCCTTTTTCTTACAAAAAGTATAAAAGGAAAGATTTGCAAAAAAATTTCCATGATTAGATCTTATACGAAAAATAGGTGAGCAAAACATGTTTTTAATTTTGGAGTGCAAGAGTTTAAATTTATCTAAAGTTTCAGATTTTTCTCTTAGAAAATATACCCATAAAAACCTAGAGAAATCATCAACTATAACAAAAATATACCTCTTACCTCCCAGGCTTTCTACCTCGATTGGACCCATCAAGTCCATGTGCAAAAGCTGAAAACAATGTATTGTCCTAAAGTGTTGCTCTTGGTGTTGGGCAGCACACTGGGTAACACGAGTCTCCTCATTTTTAAGACAATCTCCACAAACCATTTTGTTATTAATATTCAATTTAGGGACTCATTTGACAGCCTCAAACTTGAAAATGTTCTTCAAGTTTCGATAATGGGCATGTCCAAACTTTTGATGCCACAATGTAGTAACATCTATTTTTGCCAAATGGCACACCTGTTTGTCTTCAACAAAATAAAAATTGTCACTTGATCTAGTTCCTGTCATCACACAATTGTTAGTACAATCAAAGACTTCACAAGTATTTTTATTGAATTTCACCTCTAAGTTGTCATCACAAAGTTGGCTAATACTAATTAAATTAGCTATAAGCCCATCCACACGTAAGACATTCTTTAAGGCGGGAAAATTAGTCACATTTAGTGTCCTTTTTCCTATTATATTGCTTTTACTTCCACCACCATAAGTTACACTACCTCCTTGAAAAGATTCATAGTCTTTCAAAAACAACTTTGTTTCCGTCATGTGACGTGAACATCCACTATCAAAGTACCATGATTATTTAATATTTGTCTTTAGAGCAGTGTAAACAACATCGCATCTCAATTTAGATTTAGGTTTCCATGACTTCTTTTTTGTGTTTTTGACTTTCTGACAAGAAGTGTTATCTGAAGTGTTAGGTAACACTTCAGGTAGCACAGAGGGACTGGACTCTTTTTTTGAAAGCTTGTCGGATTTGTTTTTAAAATGTTCAGAAGTGTGACAATATTGACACACTTTCCCTTTGTCAGAAACATCACTTGAGAAAGAATTTTGATCAAAATCATGACCTTTCACAAAACATATATTATGTTCATCACAAGACAAAGAAGAAATAATACTATCTAATGATTCTTGGAAACCAATACCTGCTTTGAGAGGCTTACTCAAATTAAGAATCTCATCCAGTTTGGATGATCCGGTGTTGAGTTTCTTCAAGGTAGTTTCGGCTAAAGTCAATTTGGCCTTCACTTTCTCTAGCTCGGCATCTCTCTTGGATGCTTGAACTTCCAAACGAGTCAAGTAGGCCTTGAGTCCATCGTTCATCTTGGTTAAAGTTTTAACCATTTTGTTCTCTTTCTTCCATTCCTTGAGCAAATCCTCACAAAAGTTCTTTAAACCAGAAATGAGTTCATCTTTGCTCAGCTCATCCTCTTGTAAACTTCCTACATCAAGGTTAGTGGAAAACATGAAACAAACATCATTATATGAACTGAAATTGTTATACCTGACAGGTGTGGTCTCAGGTGCTATTTCTGACTGGAAAACATCTGAGGTAACATGTTCAGTATCCGTGTCACTTAGTGTGACAAACATGATTGTTTGATTTGGTTCTTCCTCCTGGACATGTCCTTCATCTTCATTGTCACTTAGGGAAACCCATAGGTTCTTTCCCTTTTTCCTTAGTGTGTTGGCACACTCGTTTTCATAGTGACCCCATCTTGAACAAGCATGACATTGAATTGAATCAATGTATTTGGGATCAAATATTGATTGATCTGAGGATGCCCTACGCATTAGAGCTGACTTTTGAGTAGATGGGAACGTCCTTCTTGGCATCGAATCATACACTTTGGTTTGTTGCTCATTTGCTTTTACCTGCATCTTTTCATTGTTAAACTTTTTAACCATAGCATTATATTTTCTAGCAAGTAAAGCAACACTGGAATTTTCATCCAATTCTTCAAAAATTTCATCTTCATCTTTTGAAAAATCTGAGGATTGCACTTTCAAAGCAATATTTTTCCCTTTAGAAGCTTCACTTTGTTCAAGAAGATTTGACTCAAAATTTTTCAGAATACTCATTAAAGAATTGATGTCCATAGTAGAAAGATTGTGAGCTTCTTTAATAGATGAAACTTTCATATTGAACCTCTCAGGAAGAGTTCGAATAGATTTTGAAACAGGTTGTTTGTTGGTAAAAGGTTCACCCAAAAGTTGACACTTATTTGCAATATCAAACAATTTTTCAAAATATGATGAAATAGTTTCATTTTCACTCATCCTCAACCTTTCAAATTTACCAGGAGAGTTCTAAGCTTATTATCACGCACACTACTATCACCTTCACAAAACCTTTGTAAAGTGTCTCATGCCTCCTGAGAAGTGGAACTGTTTTGAATAAGTTTGAAAATATGCATATCAACCCACTCAAAAATAGCATT
The DNA here is from genome assembly GCA_026119855.1 of Campanula takesimana. Taxonomy (NCBI): domain Eukaryota; kingdom Viridiplantae; phylum Streptophyta; class Magnoliopsida; order Asterales; family Campanulaceae; genus Campanula; species Campanula takesimana. The sequence continues at coordinate 1,133,274 of JAOWBW010000090.1, forward strand.
AAGTGCTTTTTCATTGAAATTAGCTGGATTAATCTCTTCAATAGTCCACTCAGATTCAGGTTTGACTTGAACGTCACCATCTTCATCTGGGGGTAACAAAGGAAGAGAGTAACCATTTGTTATAGATCGCCAAGCCTGAAGATCAATTGATTTGATATGCGAGCGTAGGCGGATCTTCCAATAAGCATAATTCGAGCCATCTAAAACAGGAAGACGTTTCTGATTGGGATTAGCAGGATCGAAAGCCATGACAAAGGACCGAACCACTTAGTAATGTCAAGTGACCGGGCTCTGGTGCCAATTGAAATTGATTGTCAAAGACTTTCTGAGAACAAGTGTTACCTCAAGTGTTAGGTAACACTCCAGATAACACACACGGACAAAATACACACACCCGAGTAAAAATAAATTTGTAAAAGAGTTTTGCAGCGGACAAAAGCACAAGAATTATTTTTCTCAAGTTACATAAATATAACTTTAGATGCCTAAATGGCGAAAACCTTATAATCAATATGAGTACCAATTAAAAAGTCAAAAGGTTCCCTATAGCTAATATAATATATGATCTATGGAACCAAAAATAGAAACAAAGTACGATGATCCTATCCTATCCAAAATACACTCAAACCCGAAGTATTTGAGTGTTAAAAGAGTGTATGGGAGAGAGGACCTAACGAGCCAAGAAGTACTTTTCTCTTTGTGCTTTGGATGTGTGTAAAATTTGGCTTGTTTTCAATCTTCTCATCTAAGCACTATTTATAGCCTTCAATACTTGATGGCTACACAAACAAACAACCTTGGGGCTTCCTTCCACATTGTGAGAGAGTGGGGAGAGTGAGTGGGTTTGTTCTCCACAAATTGTGCAAATACTTGGTCCACTTTCCATGATTTTCTCAACCGATTTCTTTGTGCCCAAGTTTAAGCTTCGCCCACTTGTACTCCATGCTTCTCCATGCTTGTACTCTCTTTTTTGATCAGCAACAAATCCTTTGAATGAGTCTTTCCACGTTTTTCCATATTTAACACATGTTAAATATGTTTGTAACTTCTCCAATTTTCGGCATTTATGCATAATTCTCTTTTAATTTCTTCTCCATGTATTTAGCTCATAAATCCACTTTATTATAACCTGAAATATGGACTAACATCTAGACAATAATATTAGGACATTAGTAAAAAAAAAAATATTAGAAAGATATGTCAAATTACAAAGTATATTCATCAGACAGCACTAGATTGTCAGTGACAACATCTGAGGTAACACCTCTGTCTGCACTAACAAAATCTATATATATATATATATATATATATATATATATTAAAGTTGGTGAGGAGAGTTATAGTGTTGACATGTGGAAAAATTATATAAAAGCTTGCATATGGTGATGCCACATCAATCCTACCAACATAAATTTGTGACTTTTCAAATTATTTTTCTTAGCTAATAGTATTAGTTACTATATAGGGTAACTATTATAGTTAACTATTATAGTAACTATTACTATTATTAGTAATAGTTAACTATTATAGTTAACTATTACTAATAATAGTAATAGTTACTATAATAGTTAACTATTAAAGTTAACTCTTACTATTATTAGTAATAGTTAACTATAATAGTTAACAATAGTTAACTATAGTAGTTACCTTATGTAGTAATTAATAGTATTAGCTAATATTAATATTAAGAAAATAATAATTAATTATTAATAGTAAACTATTATTATATTTTATATATGTTTAATTAGAGTTAATTATTAAATTATTAAAAAATATTATTAATTAATATTATTAATTAATCATAATTTTTATCATATATATATATATATATATATATATATATATATATATATATATATATATATATTAATTATTTCTATTAATAATAGTATTAGTTAACCATAATTGTTATATAAATTAACTATTATTAATAGTATCATTTAACAATTATACAATATATGCTAATATTTAGTATTAGCGGTACTCACTCCGTCTAAGAGTTAGAGTTCTACTTTCTATTTTAATATATTCCAGAGAGTCTTTCTCAAATTGACAAATTATAAGAAAATATGAATAATGTTTTGGACTATATTTTCTTTCTAATGCTTCTATAATTACAAAAAGACCAAACTTACTAACTTATATATTGTCCACTTGCACTATGAATTGTGTTTTGGACATCTATATTATCAGCCCACCTGCAATGTTTACCCATTTTTTATTATGTTTTAATAAGTGTGCATAAGCAAAGTAGGACTCTTACTCTAAAAAAGGGAGTATTAATTAATCATAACAGTTACTAGATATAAAAATTATCACTATTAATATTATTAGTTAATTAATTTATTATTCTACTAACACATTATATATACACTATAAACTTTTATATTTACTAATTATAATGTGTATATATAATAAAAAATAATTTATTGGACAATAGCTAATATTATTAAGTCAATCATGTATAGAATTAAAAGTTAATTCATAATAATAATAAATCATCTTTAATTTCAAGTTTTATTATCATAATAAATACAAATTATATGCAACAAAAGCTAAAAGAAATTAACACAATTGTCCTAAATTTGTATGAAAATGTTTTAATTCATATAAAATATACTTATATACCCAAAAATATTATGTTTCTTTATTAAATAAAAATAGCAAAAAAACAAAATAGCAAAAAACTGACAAATTAGTTTCCCGTGCAAAGCACGCGTTACCTACTAGTATGTTATAAATGTTCAAACTTCAGTTCCATCATGTATATATGTGTTCATGTTCATTTTGTGTTAATATCCAAGCTTAAATCTCAAATCCAAGCATGATATGGTCCATTTGTTCAACATGTACACAATTTGTCCTCTTTTTTCTCTTCCATGTTTATTCATGTTTTTGCTCATGTTTGTTCATAAATAGACACTTGATAATGTTAATAACATGTTAATTAACAAGTTACCAAAGTTTCATGAGCTAATTCCAAGTATAGATCATGTTTTCATGCTTATCTTGGTGATGCATGCAATCCGTCCAAGTGCTCTGTTCAACTTAAGTCTGTCCGTGTGCTTTTTACCCTATCATATATTCATTTATGGGTCTATCTCAAAACATAAAAGTTGTTCCTTACATGTTGAATATGATGCATGTCAAGTTTCGTGGTCATATTCCAAGTTTAGGTCATGTTTTGATAGATATTTTCGTAGCTCCGATGTGCTACCCTGTTTGCTGCATTTCTGACCAACCTATGTTTTCATATCTAAAACTCTACCAAAACTCGATTTTCAAACTGAGGTCAAAACATCAAATTTGTTATCAACTAAATAAGGAAAATGTTCATGCTTTTGGAATAATTTTATGACCCAATACCATGTTTAAGTTTGAACAAACCTTGGTTGCTTGGACTTCTTCACTTGCGGTCGAGTGGCTTGCGGTCAAGGGACCTAAGGTGCCTTGCGGACAGGAGAAGCCAAAAGACCCACGGTCAAGGGACCTATGTTTAAGTGAATTACGGTCAAGACCAGTGTTCTAAAAGACGCTAGGCGGCCGCTAGGCGGCAGAGGGGCGCCTAGGCGGGGTCGAGAAATTACACATTTATTATAAATATTTTCATATCACCCTTTATTTATTTATTTATTTCTTTAATATTAATTTTAATAAACATTTTTATGGGATGGAAGAATGAAATATACACAAAATTATAATGCATAATATATTATATATTTACACCTAACACAATTAAACATAGATAGACTTTAGAAACTTTGGCAACCAAAAAAAAAGAGCAAAAAAGAAAAAGAAAAGGCACAAGGAGCCAAACTCAGCATGTGGAGTAGTATAAAATGAAGGGTGGATGGCACTCAGCTTTGAGATTTTTATCCCACATTGACTTGGAAATGAAGTTTCTAAGGCAAGGGATACTATAAATGAGGAGCGAACAATAGCAATGGAACTTTAGCCTTGGAACATTTCCCACATTGATTGTGAATCAAAGTGTATAGGCAATCGACTAGTTTAAACTTTAAATTGAAGGCCCAACTTCTTAAAAGGCTCCCAGGTTTGAGCGGATTTTTGCCTTAAAATTCGCACGCCTAGGCGGCGCCAAGGGCGCCTAGAATGCGCTGCAACGCCAAGTCGGTGCTTAAGTTGCCTAGTCGGCGACAAGTCCGCCAAGCCCGACTAGCTCCGACTAGCTCCGCTTAACCGCCCAGCGCCTAATTTGGACGATTTGATGAAAGTCGTGGCGGCACACCACCGACTAGCGCCTAGGCGCCCGTCTTTTAGAACACTGGTCAAGACATTGACCACTAAATTTCCAGACTTAAAAAATTTAATACCTATCAATCTAAAGCCTATACTACTAAAATGGACTATTCTAAAAATGAAGTTTAACACTTCTTATAATATATCCTAAAGTCCATAAAAAGTAAAATTAAGTTATGTGATTAATAGGAGAGGGTTTATAAGCATACCCAACAGAAACCCAATATGTTTGAGAAACATAATTCTTGATCCAAGATTGAGAATCAAAGATCAAGAACGCATAAAATTCATATAGCCTTTGAAGATTAGAAAAGCGTGTTTTCTAATGATGGGATATAGCAGTCCAGATCTAGAATCGTTCTAGATATTCGTTCGCGTGTGGATACGCATAGAGGATGCTTGCTTTAGCATCTCAAGTTCGTGTTCCTGTGATCCTAATCCAAAGAACGCGAAGAACGAGGAGATCAAATCTAAAGCTTGAAGACTTGAAGATTTGAAGATCCGAAAAGTTTTAAACGCACAACAACGGTTAGTATTCTAAATTCATCTTGCTATTAATTTAATCATCATGAATGGATCCATGGGCTCATGGGTTTTATTGATTTCATATTGCCGTCTTCCGCTGCGCATGGACCCTCAAAACCTAATAGAGTTGTAAATTTTAGGTGTGATGCATGCATTGAAAATAAGGCATATACGACCACATCGTAATTTGTGAGCTATTCGATCGCATGGTATGGCCACCTAAGTCCACAACAATTTTTTTTTCTTGGGAATCCTTTTAGTCTTGGGTTTAGGGCTTATTATTGTAACCTTATATGAGCAATCTTCCTCCCTGAATTTCATTTATCAACATACATAGTAGAAAATCTTGGCTTGAAAGTGCCCCAAACATAGTCAATCAACGAACTGAGTTAACAATTCTTGTTGTTGCTTTAATTGTCATTCTTGATTGATTGTGTTTGCGTGATATTATCTTGCGATCTGCTCAATAGGAGTCGGAAATCTCCAATAATAAACATGAGGATTATTGTGACATACCTCATCCTAAATCATAAAAGATGATGGACTTTAATTATTATATATAAACTTCCACTCACTGCTACTAGACACCAATAACATCTATTGATTTTTGAGTGAGGATGTGCAAAATCAGATGAATCTCAATCGTTTGTGATCAACAAGTCAATGCGTGGTGTCTGTTTAGCGAAACAGATTTTTGGACATGAGTGGTTACCGTTCTAGTGCCAAACAAGATAGGAATTAGGAATGAATTTGAGTATGAAGATAATTATATATTTAAAAAAATGATCTTAAAAGTGCCACATTATCATTATTGTTTAAAATTTCTCTATATATTACCCATCCCCCAACTCCTCTAAGGCGTGGCATTCTTAGAAAAGTTCATTTTTTTTTTTATCACACATGACTAAATGCTCCTTCCTCTATAGGAAAAATGAGACCCTTTAAAATGATTTAGCAAATATTAATGATTTTTGACATGATTGTGCTATTGAAAAGACCAAATGATATTCTTAATATATGTATAGACATAATTTCAAAAAAAAAATATGTATAGACCTAAAGAAAAATATACTATATATATGCATAGAAGATATCAAGTTCCCCTTGTATAGTAATGCTAATGGATTAAGAAAATTGAGTTGCAAAACTCCCTAGATGTGACATTACACAATGTTGTGTTCTTCATTTCATGCACACACGCACACACACAAAAGGAAATCAAAATTTAAAGAGCGTGGATAACAATAAGTTAGGTTTGAAATGCACTCCATTTCCTTGGTTCCTCCACTCCACGCCTGCCCCTGCGCTTGCTATTTCCCCGATTCCAACCCCATCACATTTCAACCCTACCGCCGTCTTCAATTCGCAACAAAGAACACCCGCCAACTTTCAATTACACAAACCCACTTGCCAAATTACTCAAACAAACAACTTCAACAGTCATCTTCATCGCGCAAGAATCAAAATCATGGGTTTCTAAGACAACCCAATTCGTCAATTGATATAAAGAACACGTCCAATCGAAAGGGTGGGAAGAAGGTTGTGATTTCGGGTAGAAATATGTGGTGGGTGGATTTGAAAGCGGCTTTGGGACAGAGGATTAATTTGGAAGGTCTTGTTTGTTCGGTTTCGGTGATTTCTAGGGACCGGCATTTGGCGCTGCCGCATGTTTCGGTTAAGGATATTCGGTACATTGATTGGGAAGCCCTAAAGCAACAGGGGTTTCAAGGGGTTGTGTTTGATAAGGACAATACTCTTACTGCTCCTTACTCTTTGAATCTATGGGGACCTCTTGCTTCTTCAATTGAATCTTGTAAATCTGTGTTTGGCAACAACATTGCCGTTTTTAGCAACTCCGCTGGTAAATTTTTGTCTTGTTTTTAATGTTTGGGTATCTTTGATGTCAGTAATTTGTGATGTTCTTGACAAGATTTTTCGTGATTCAGGACTTCTCGAGTATGATCCTGATGGTAGAAAAGCTAGAGCACTGGAGTTTATGATTGGTATTAAAGTCATTAGACACAGTAAGTGTTTCATTTTCAATTTACTTGTGAGAGGAAAATTTACATTTTTTTTTTTTTTTTTTTTTTGATGTGGATTAGTTGAAGGAGTATTTAGATTCTATGTAGACAATGTGTCTAGGAAGGAGGCATGTTCTTCAAAGGCTAGGATGTAGTTCACGGGCTCGATTTATTCGGCTTGTTAAGAACCATAGTGCAAATTAGGATATGTGAGATAGTGTATTGGATAGATGCCATAAACATGGTTCTTTTCTAGGGAAATTGGGCTCGTTATGGTTTATCGTAGTTGGCAAAATCGTGTTGATGTGCATTATGTATTGAACGATTTTATTTGCTTCAAGCATCCAGAGACATTTATCTTTAGGGTGAATTGGGAAACTCCTGTGATCAATAGCATGGATCGCACACAATTTGAAGTGTTCGGCTCTTTGTCGGTCACGCAGGCTCAACTTAAAAAAACCCAATCTTTATTGGTTTCCCTAAGCATAAAGGTTGCTTAAGATTAAATTAACGCTTTTTTAGTGTGCAACATCTTCTCTGCCACTCTCACGCGAGCATTTGAGAAGTATTTTTTTTTTTCACTCTGGTTGTTTGTTTTTGTCATAAGCAGTAGGAGGTCGGCAATGGCCACGACTTTCGGTTTTGGGAAGATAGTTCATAGAGCATAGACCTATTGTTGCCAGACTCCTTTTAGTTACTATGTTCATAGTAAGTTGTAAAAGTTGAATGGTGATCACATTCGATTTTGGGAGAACGAGCAGGTTGGGGAAGACTTCTTGCAGATAGACTCCTTTTTTAGATGTCCTTATTTCAGGATTACCCCCATAGTCTGTTCTGTAAATATCTCGAGTGCTATGCCATCTTGAGATTCCTTTATTTTAGTTGCCCAAAGGTTGGGAGATCGCGGAGCTGTTTTTCTTTCTCCGTATTCTTGGGGATTCCATCTTGTAATATAGCTGATACACGATTCACAAATTCGAAGTTTGAAATATCGCATCCCTTTTAGTAGATCCAAAAGTGTAAGTTGTTGGATAAGGATTCAACAATGCATATTAAACCTTGATTCTCCCCCCACATGTGACCTGCCGTGGAGAGTTAAACAAACGTGCCACTCAACGGTATCACAAATGAAACAGGGTGCGATTGTGCACGCATAATACTTCAGGTGACAAATGGAAGGCAATGACTCTAAACCAAGACCAAGATAAATTAGAGCTTTTATACCATGTTAAGTGACCAACTCATCAAAAAACTTACGTTATTAGATAAGGAATCCACAATGTGTACCAAACCTTAACATCCTTTATATGCGTTCTTATGTCGCGCTACTTCACGCATTCCTTTCCCTCTCTTTGGCGTTATTTTGATAGCATGAGTTCCATTCAAATTAGAATGATTGTCTGTCTTTGATACTCCGGGAGCTTAGTAGACAATATTAATGATTTCAGGCAAATGAGGTGCCCAAAAAATAAAGTTCAATTGTGTCTGTTCTTTGTATGGGTGTTCGCGAAATGTATGTGCACCTATTCATTCATTGTGAAGTAAGGTGCTGTGGCAATGTGGCATACATGCTATTATGTGGTGCATTTTGATTGAAAGAAGCACAATAAAATATTGATATTTACTAAAAGAAAGATATCATTGAGTCTTCTATGGGGCTGTGTTATCTTTTAAAGCATCTTTTTGGGCTATAGCGTAGCGGAAATTCAAGGTTATATCTTTCGCGGGATAGGAGGTGGCTTTTTCGACTTAACCTTTTATTTGATTATCTTGTTTTTATCCTGTTCTTATATACTTGTATTCTTTGTAATGGTGGATATCTTATCCATTTTTTCCCACCCTTTTGACTGAACATTTTTTACTTGTCATAAAAAGAAATAAAGACAAAATGCACCACAATTATTACTTTTATGTCAAAATCTAGTCAGAGACAGGATTTCTACATATGTTAGTTATTAATCATTGTTTTTGTATCTTATGATAAGATACACTATATTATAGGGCCTAAAACTATTATTGCCATTTTTATTTAATTCACCGTCCAGTGTCCTTTTGTGTTGAGAGTTCAATTTTTGCTGTCTTTTGTAAGCTTCCTGCATTGATGTTACCTTAACGACATCATTTATGTTTTTTAAGTCAATAATTGTGGAGTTCATACTTCTTTAATTTTATTCTTTGTTTGTTAAATACAGAAGTAAAAAAGCCGGCTGGGACAGCTGAAGAAGTTGAAAAGCACTTTGGATGTGAATCTTCAAGACTCATAATGGTAGATAAGATCTTGTGTGTATTTGGTATCTTAAATTTTCTTAGAATGGTAATATGGGAATGCTTGTTGCAGGTTGGTGATCGACCCTTTACGGACATTGTTTATGGAAATCGCAACGGCTTTCTTACCATTTTGACTGCACCATTGAGTCTTGCGGAAGAGCCTTTTATAGTTAAGCAGGTTCGTTTTCTTTTATTTATCGTAGTCACTGTCATATTGCTCGTGTGTTGAAACGAAAAGGAACTTATTAACAGATCATTGCGACAAGACTTTTGGTAAAACTAATGCTTTTCTTATGAAAAATGTCATCATTTCTCTATACCCTAGTAGTTTATTATTTCACAATGGCAGATTTAAATGCTATTAATTAGCATAGCAAATTGTTACTAATTATTTATCAAGGTTACCTTTATATAGGCATGAGTAAGGTTACTTACTTCTTGTCGCTATTGGTCATTAGTTATTGCTTCTTTTTAATCTCTATGATGTAAGAGACTGATCCTTTCAGCACTTAAATATAGTTGGGGAATGGGAACTACTCCCTCCATCCCAAAACAACTTGGACCATTTTTCTCTGACACGGGAATTAAGGAGAGTGTATATGTTTAAAAGTATTGAGTGGGAATGTGGTTGTGAATATGATAATTTAAGAGCGGGACCCTCGATTTAAGTGTGTGAGTATGACAAGTGGGGTAGAGTGAATAAAAAAACAATAAAAGTTGGACATCTTAGGAAGTGGGACTTATCAATGAGACACCCAATATGGAAATTAGTGCAAGTTGTTTTGGGACGGAGGGAATTACGGTAACAGGTTTTCCATGAGGTCCCATTTCATACTGATTGCTCCCTGAGTGAAAATCTTAACGGATTCAAGCCTGACTTGCCATAAATGTGCAATTATTCATGTCCTGACATCAAAAGTGGTTCTTAAACTGTCGTTGTCCAGGTATTTATTGGATTGATTGTATATTGGACAGATGCATACTACGCAGGAGTATATATGGTTCGATCTAGTTTGGTTCGACCAAAATTGCGAATCAAACTTACCTCAATAGATTCCAAAAGAATCAAACTGAATAAAACAGGCAGTCATTTGAAACTGAATCAAACGGAGCTGAACTGGTCTGGTCGGTTTTGGTTCGGTTCGGTCAAATCCTACTCGGTGTAAAGCCCTAAATACATAAAGTCAAATTCGACAAATGATGTAGCAAAGTAAAACTGAAATTCTAAATCTCAGGAACACAGTTTTAGATTATTCACAACAGATTGTGGCTAGTGGCTACCCTTTACCGATGAGCTTTGCCATTGATTTTCTCTTTGATGTCTGAACTTTTGGTGGCTTTCATTGACCAAATGTCTGTTGTGAGTTCTAATGGATTGATGCAAAATAGCCTTGGTGGTGGAACTGTGAAAGGGTGAATGGAGTGAGAAATGAGAAATAGATGTTAGAAGTGAGAATAATAACGTAATTTGGGTTAGATAGTTTTGTTCAGGCTTTTTTAAAATCAAAAAACATTTAACACACAAGACTGGCCAGAACCGAACCAAACTGGTGATTCGGTCTGGTTAGGCAGTTCCGGCATGCATATTATCAATGCAGTTAGAGCATATAGTGTTCCCAATGACAAATCTATTAACATTCTGTTCTTCTCTGCCTTTTGGGGTTTTTGTATGAACATGTTTGGATATCAAATTCACTTGTTGTTTTGTTTGCCTTATTTATACTCCCTCCGTCCCAATATGATCTTCCAATTTGACATTCCTCATTGTTCCAAAAGTTCTTCCCATTTCTACAATTTGGGCTTAAAAGTGTAAATACGAAACATGGCTAGCGAAGCAAGTGTTGTATTCTTAAAAAGTTTGAATAGTCAAATGGGAAGATCATTTTGGGATAGGAGTATTATAACATTATGCTTGCTTCATCTTGGACATTGATTACAGTGCCTATTCATTTTTCGTAACAGGTAAGAAAAATTGAACTAGCCCTTGTAAGCCGATGGTCGGATAGAGGATTTAAGGCATCTATGCACAGGCTTCTGCCAGATGCCGTGGAGTGTGTGAAAAATCTACCACACCAGTAAGGAACGTTGTAGAAAATAAGTGCTCAATTGTTTTTGTAGTTATAGAATCCTTTTTTTCCGTCATTAATTTATATCTAAAACCAGTGATTTATTTTAATTGATTGTTGAGCTTTCATGGAGTATACACTACTACCTCCGTCCCAAAACGTGTCCACAAAATTTCAAATTTACTCTTGATCAAAAGCTAGTTTGAAAAATTTTCGGACATATATTTTGGGACGGAGGGAGTATAAAAAGGTGGGAAATAAAGTAGCATCGAATAAATACATATAAGAAGTGTTATGAAGTAAACAAATGCAAAAAGTAAACCAATTGTTGATCCTTTACCCTTGCTCTGACTATTGCTTATTTTGGGCTGATTTTGATTAATCAATTAGATCAACTAGTTACTTTGATTCTATTTGCTGATCCAACTTTGATGCTTATAACACATTTATTACTACTTCCAATATTCCCATTGTTGTTAATCATTTTCATGGTAAGCTTCAAGTCCTCCATCTTCTTGGTTTCTTCATTTATTGTGTTTCACTCTCTAGGGTTTGTTTGGCAACTCCAATTCCAATCCTTGGATTTGGAAGTTTAAAAAGAATTCTTTCGGTTTCAGTCGTTCATCCTGCTCCAAATCCCAAGTTTGGATTGAGTTTCCAAGCACACCCTTAAAGCAACAAATATTTGTGACTTAGAAAGGTTAAATACATGGATAAATACACATATATTTACGCACATACACACACACATATATTAAAATGGAATTGTTAATCAAGTAAATATTTTAACACAAATGGTTAAAGTGTACAGTATGGTAGAAAGATATATATGAAAGATGATGATTCCTTTTGTTTTCATGAGTACTTGGGAGAAATTTTCATGGGCATTCCTTGAGATGGGCACGGAAGGGGATCCATGATGATTGGCTCATCGGGATTCATCAAGGACCAATCATATTGAGTGACTACGTAGTGCACAAATAGGAGAATATTTAGCTTCGCTAGTCGGTACCCTGCACACAATCTTGGCCCTCCACCAAATGGTAGAAACGCGTATGGTTGAACCTGGCCCTCAAATCTACTTGGATCAAAACTCATTGGATTCGCGAAATACTCTTCATTGTAGTGTGTTCCGTATGCAGTCCATAGCACCTACAATATATAACCTCCGTCCCAAAAGATAGTCTCATTTGATTTTTGATGGTCAACCCAATTGAACTTTGACAAGACATCTATGTCAATTTAATCATCTTAATGAAATTCTAAAAATTATTATTCATAAGTCCTTAAGTGACTTATCAGTAATAGTTTTTATAATTCCACTGGGATGACTATTGACATTAATGTATGGTCAAAGTTCACTTAGGTTGACCATCAAAATCAAATGAGACTAACTTTTCAGGACGGAGGAGTATGATCCAAATAAAGATGTTGAGAATTTGGTATAATTTTTTAGTATGCTACTAGGAATATAGGTGAGAAATATTGTTAAAGTTGGTACCTTCCACCCTCTAGGGATAGTAAATTCTTCATACTCTATGTCGGTGGTAGCTTTTCGGAATGAGCCAAAGATGGGAGGGAACAATCTCATGCTCTCACGAGCTACATTCCATGTATACGTCATCTTCTTCGTGTCTTCTAGGGTCAAAACTTCACCGGGACTTTTGTTGTTAATCAAATCCTCGTGCTCTAGAACAAAATTGGAGAAAAAACAAGATATTAGACAACAGACAACAAATTAAGGGTATAAAATGTTTGAACTTAATGCATGAAGATGAGGGGTTTTAGGACAAATGTTGCACCTTGGAGAAGGAGAGAATAGCAATTAGGATTATTTGCCAACATTTTGAATGTTGTCGCGATGGCAAAAGAAGTTGTGTCGTGAGCTGCAAAAACAAGCAAGACCACATTATCTACAACCTCCTCCTCACTAACCTCTCCTCGAATCAGCCCCGCAACCAATCGAGACATTAGCATCCCTTCTTTTTCTTCTCCATCTTCCATTTCTTCCCTTTTCTTCCTCACTATATTAACCAACACTTTCTCTATCTCCTTTCTAGCTTTCATCGCCCTTGAGAATTTAGATCCCGGAAACTTAATCGGAGTGGCAAAAACCCCTTCCAAGACCCGTTCAAATTTTTCAAACATCCTGGGCCCCACATCAATCCCTAACAAGCACTGAAACACAATATCAAAAGTCAACTTTTTAGTCATACTGTATAGGCTAATTTCTTTTCGTCCTTGCCAATTTTCTTCTAGGTGGATCTGAACTAGATTACACATTTTGGGAACTATTGTCTCTAGCCCAGAACTGCTTAGGCTTGAGGCTATGACCCCGCGAAGGCTCCGGTGGGCCTCCCCTTGTTTTTCCATAATGCAGTTCATGCCCATAAGCTGAACAGATGAAGAAGGCCATGAACTAATCACCAACTTGAACTCATTAGACAAGAAGAATCGATTAGCTTCAGCCCCATTTACCACCACTGTTGGTGACCCCATTAGTCGTGTTTTGAAGATCTTACCGTATTTAGCGATCCTAGGTTGAACAAACTCCTCGAACAATTGGTTCTTTTGTTGTGCTTTATAGAAATGCATTGTTTCGCCAATCCAAGGGAGACCCATTTTCCCGGGTGGTAAAACTTTCTTGATTTTGTGCTTGTTTCTGAAGTTTTTCATCAAGAAAACAAGAATGAGAAGTGGGACGGAGATTGAAAAGGCGTGAGAAAGGGAAAAGCTTAAATCCACGGCCATTGACGAAGGCACGTGAAGTATGATAGGTAAAGCACAGTTTCTCTGTTCTTGTTCTTGTTTTTTTTTTGGTTTGAAATGAGTTGGTTTTTGAAGGTTTTATATAATGGTGTAGCAGATTCTGCATTGAGCAACTTATTCTATAATGTCAGAAATTAAACTTTATTGAGGAAGGTCAACAAGTTATTAGTATATGATTTCTGAAGATCTTCCTTTGAAAAGAAATAAGATTATGATCCTTATTCTATTAGGTTGACTTGAAGGTGAAAAAGAATCAAAAGTCAGTCTGCACAAATGAAATTCTGATCTAGGTTGATTTTTTATTCCCCTCCCTGTACTTTGGTTAAGACCACAAGGGCAATAGATCGGGGAAATCCCGTGTCTGGGCAGTTTGATTGTGTTTACATTTTATAGTAACATGAGTTACATGTTATAGTCCATATATTACGTTTTATCGGGGAGAGCAAATATAAGTTATATTTTTTATTACATAAGTTACATTTACATATTATATTGAGATGATTACATTGCATTTGACCTTTGTACAGTCGGACTGCACGAATCCCGAAAACACTTTGCTTCATATTCAGACAATTGCATTCTCAACACTTTGCTTCATATTCAGACAGTTGCATTCTCTCTTCCGTTTTGGGAGTTGTTAGAAAATAATTTTAATAAGAGTAATTTTTTTTTTTTTGAGGTAGGTGGGGGGTGGGGATGGCGTGGGCGGGGGAGGTGTTCAAAAATAATTTTAATATGGGGAGGTGTTCAAAAATAAATTTAATATGAGTGAAAAAAAGTTTTTTTTTTTTTTTTTTTGAGGGGGTGGGGAGGGGTGGGTGGTGGGGGAGGTGTTCAAAAATAATTTTAATATGAGTGAAACAAAGTTTTTTTTTTTTTTTTTTGGGGGGGGGGGGTGGGGTTGAAGGGCGGGGTGGTGTGGGCGAGGTGTTAAAAAATAATTTTAATACGAGTGAAAAAAGTTTTTTTTTTTTTTTTTTTTTTTTTTTTTTTGGAAGGGGGGGGGGGGGTAAGGCGGGGCAAGGGGTGTTAAAAGATAATTTTAATATGAGTGAAAAAAAAAGTATTTTTGTTTTTCTTTTGGGTGGGTGGGGTGGGGGCGGGGGTGGATGGGGTTGTATTGTATGAGTAGTTGTGTGAGTGAGTGAGTGAGTGAGGTGGTTAACATTTTCCGTAAAATGACTTACGGAGGAGAAATTCGTAAGTTGTTTTACGGAAAACCTAGCTTATTTCCATTGCTCGTAAAATATTTTACATCGGCTTTTTTTCCATTTTGGTTACCAAACACCGGAAAACATGTAAAATGTTTTACGTAAAACATTTTACGGCGATACATACGGAGTCTTAGATGCACTTATTTTCCCAAATGTGAGCCCTCTCTTTAGCATTTAACCATTGAACTTTGGGTTTTGGGGGAAAATGAGTGCACATCTAAAGTACAACAGCTAAAACGGCTAAAGAAGACAAGAGAAGTTAAAACCGAAGTTTAATCAAAGTACGAGAGTTAAAAATGTTGATTAGCCTTATGGAAGAATAAAACGTTGGACAATGTTAGGGGTACAAATGAAATTTACAAAATGATTGTTACAAAATGATGTGACGATATTTTATTTATTGCATCGATTGTTATTCGCCATACTTTAATTAAAAGCAACAATAAAATTATGACACTATTTTGTAGATCTATATATATATATATATATAGGGTCATGCTCTTATGAGAACTCAATTACATGAGAACCATGAGAACCAATGATAGCCATTGGATTAGACACAAATCAAGGGTTTAGATTATTTTTTTAGTTTAAAACTTCGGTGGCATTATTGTAATAAGGTTGACAAACAAAGGGAAGAGCAAAATACCATGTGTGTTTCAGAATTTGCCACGTCATCACCCAAAATTTCCCTAAATTTTCAAAATTAAATATCTCATTAATTATAAATCGAAAAAATAATCCGAGAACACTGATTTTTTTGTCTCGACGAGACGAATCAAACTACATCCCTGAAGATAGGGTTTTGAAAAAATAATATTGAACAACGTCAAATTTTTAAAATACACTTAGATACAATAGGTGTTTGCCTATTGTATCTAACTGGATTGTTATGAACATTGAATTGGATACAAATGACTATTTAGCTATTGCATCTTACAGCAATGTGTCAACATTGATGTTGGATACAATAGGTGTTTGCCACCGAATTTTTAAACTAAAAAGGTAATTTAAACCCTTGATTTGTGTCTAATCCAATGGCTATCCTTGGTTCTCATGATATTTAGGTTCTCATTTGAGCACCTACCTATATATATATATATATATATATATATATATATATATATATATATTCCCTCCGTCCCCCTTTAACTTACAAAAAATGAATTGGGCACATTAATTAAGGAAAAAGTGAGAAATGTGATGTTGTGAGTGTAGATGGTTGGGTGGGAGAGAGAAAGTGGGATGGAGAATAGTTAGTGGATAGTTGTTGTGAGTATGGAAAGTAGGTCCCACCATTTTAAAAGTATTAAAACATTTCCATTTTAGGACTTTGTAAGTTAAAATGGGACAACCAAATGGGTAATTTTTGTAGATTAAAGAGGGACGGAGGGAGTAGGTACGTGTTCAAATGAGAACCACAATTGCGTGAGAACTGTGAGAACCAAGCATAACCATTAGATTAGAATCAAAATCAAGGGTTCATATTATAGATACATTGGATACACTTGGATACAATACATAAATTTTGATATTGCAATTGGATACAGTAGCTAAACAACTACTGTATCCAAGTGTTGCACTTGGATACAGTAAGTTAAAAACTAATGGATCCAATTGTATTTTTGAAAATTAGCTGCTGTATCAAAGTGTATCCAATGTATCTATAATCTGGACCCTTGATTTTGTATATAATCAAACGGTTATGATTGGTTTTCACGGTTCTCATTTAAAATGGTTTTCATAGGAGCGCGACCCTATATATATTTTTTAAATCTTAATCTTGCAAATAAAAAATATACTCCTTCCGTCCCATCTTAAATTTAAAAAAAAAAGTGGGCACAAGAATTAAGATATGAATCTTTATATTATAAAATATAGATAGTGGGGTAGAGTATTGTGAGTATAGAAAGTGGGTAGGAGAGAGAAAGTGGTGTAGAGAATAGGGAGTGGAAAGTTGTTGTGTGTATGATATGTAGGTCCCACTAAATAAAAAACTATAAGTAACTTTCTTATTTTGGATTTTGAATTTTAAAATGGGATACCTAAAAGGAAAATTTTTGAAGTTTAAGATGAGACAGATGAAGTATATGGCAATCATATTTTTGGACAGATGAAAGTAATAAAAAAAGGTAATGATGATTACCGACTTTTAGTCAAGTAGTTCTAATCAAGCATCTAATCATGCATTGCAGGAGGGAGGGAGGGTATCCCTAAATATCTGCCTATGTTTTGGATAGCTGGCTTATAATTACATACATTTTCTGGTGCTGCAACTCAACTCATATGCATGAAAGCAAAAAAAAATGACCGACCTACCGCCCACTATTGCATCTACACATGCCTTAAACAAAATGCAAGTCCGCCGTTTATGAAGGATCACTTCCCTCCCTCATCCACCCACCCACCCAATTTTTTTTTATTATTATTATTTTTTTTTTAATCAAAATACCACTTTTAAAAGTAGAGCTGTCAATAGGGCTGGCGGGGCGGGTTGGGCCCAACCCACCACAGCCCACCTTCAAACAGGGCGGGGTGGGTTGGCCCAAATTCTTGGCGGGTTGAGAAAACGCCATCTCAACCCAACCCACCTAGGGTTAGTGGGCCAGGCGGGTCAGATGGGCCAAGAGCCCAAGACTACAATAAGTGTTTTGTTTTGTTTTTTTGTTTTGTTTTTTTTTTTTTTGTGATTTTCAGTTTAGCAATAGCAAGTCACCTGCTAGTTAAAAAAAAAAAAAAAAAAAAAGAAGGAAGGGCATGATCCAGGTTCCACGCAAGACACTGAAGACAGCAACATAGTTACATATTACATATTACCCAATTGTACAAGCAGTCACATGACTAATGAGTACCACCAACAAAACCAACATCAATAATAGTTCAATACAACTTGACAAAGGCCATTCAGTTAAGTCCGACGACACAAATGAAACGAACAAATAAAGTATCACAAACTGAAACCACATTCTTTATTCATCATCGACTTCAACAACATTGGACCCTTCACTTGATATACTTGATAAAGATGCTTTCAAAAAATCTTCATCTTCATTGATTTCCCCTACATTTTAATAAAAACACGAAGATAATTGTCAAGTAAAAGACAATAAAGCAATATATTTAAATAATCATTAAGTATAGAAGGAGATAAAAAATTACCAAAGCCATATAACCAATTTCGAGAACAAATAAGAGATTGCACATTTCGAGGAAGTATGCAACTTCTATACTTGGTAAGGATACGACCACCAATGGAAAATGACGACTCTGATGCAACAGTAGTAATGGGAATAGCTAAAATATCACATGCCATACGCGCAAGAATTGGGTAACGATGCTTCTGACATTTCCAATGCTCCAAGACATCTAAATCTCTGTAAATGCGAACTCAAGCTTTGGCTCCTCCAAATAAAGATCCAATTGAGACTTTCCCGCAATAACAACAGTTTCACTCTCATATTCCAAACATTCCTAAAAATATTATAAAACTTAAAGTTATAAATGAATATGATATATTATATATATATATATATATATATATATATATATATATATATATATACTCCCTCTGCCCCGAAAAGTTCATTCGTAATAAAAACAAAAAAAAAATGACTAACTTTCCGGGACAGAGGGAGTATATTAGAAAAACTGAAAAATGATGAAAAAAAATTAATACTTACATCAAATATTCGCTTGCCCTCACTCTTACGTAATCCTCCATTCTTTTCCATTTCTGAAGGTGTGACAAAAGTACGTGGTTGTGAAATGCTAGTAGTGAAATCATTATTGATCTTTTCTTAGAATATTCACCAAAAAAGTTCGTACAACTTTCTCTTCACAAGTGACATCTTCTCTTGTGTTTCAGTAGGATTATTCTCTGTCTTTGAATAAAAATACTCCAACATTGAAAGCTTCATCCACGGATCAAGAACAGCCCCAAAAGCAAGAACCGTACTATAGTGAGCCCAATATTTATTAAACTTCTCTTTCATATTTTTACTCATTTCACTTATCAACTTATCTTCACTTGACATGTTTTTTCTCAATAAACGTTCAATTTTCCAAACTTGCATAAAGTACAAGTTAGCTGTAGGATAAGAAGTGCCTGAAATCAAGTTTGTAGTGTCATAGAAAGGCTCAAGGAATTCACATATTTTCTCTCCCCTACTCCACTCATCCATTGAAGGACAATACTTATAATTCCTATCACTCAACTGAAGAAGGGTAAAAGCTTTTTTATACTTAATGGCACTATCTAACATCAAGTAAGTTGAATTCCAACGAGTAGACACATCAAAACGCAAACCAACCTGTGTGTCAATATTACCAACTTGTCTCACACATTCTTCAAATTTTTTCATCCTACTCTCATATCTAAGGTACTTAACAGAGTCCCTTATCTTTTGCAAAGCAACATTGACTACTTTCAAACATTCTTGAACAATCAAATTTAGTATGTGAGCAGAACAGCGGATATGAAAAAAATTCATCGTCACAAAAGAGACAATCATCCAAAAAACCAAGTTGTTCTTTCAAGTTTTCTTGCAAACTGTCATTACTAGATGCATTATCTAATGTCAAAGAAAAAACCTTTCTCTCAATTCCCCATTCCTTTAAATACTCAAGCACTTTTGCCGCCATTTCGACTCCTGAATGTGGAGGTGGCATATGATCAAAATTAAGAATCTTGCTATTTAATTTCCAATCAACATCAACAAAATGAGCTGTCAAACAAATGTAACCTTCATTACTCAATGCTGTCCACAAATCAGAAGTTAAACAAATTCTATTGGGAGTATTTTCTAAGGCTTTCTTAAGTTTCGCTTTCTCTCTCAAGTATATAGCATTAATATCCGAAACAACAGTATTTCTAGAGATGCAACGAAATTCAAGATTCAAATACTTCACAAACCTTCAAAACCCATCATACTCAACAAAAGAAAATGGCAAATCATGCTTAATTATTGCCTCTGCTAATAGGTCACGTGCAATCTTTTGGTCAAGTTTTGTGGTTTTAATCTTCCCCTCATAATTAATAACCATTTGACCTAAGTCATTGTACTTAATCTTGGGACATATTGGAAGATGACGCTTCAAATGTGAAGTCCCATATCCTTTCCCACCACACTTATACTCTTGGCCACTCGCTATACATTTGGCCCTTGCAATTTTATCTGGTTTATCAAAGTGTTTCTTAAAATAATTCCATACCTCAGAATATTCTTTACCTCTTTCACCCGACTCAACCTTAGGTTGCTCACTAGTTTGAGCAGCTTCAGTGATTTCTATGTCCTCAGCTTCATTGTCATCAACATTGATCCTTCGATTAACCGAGCTAGATGCCATTTCTGAAATGAACAAAGCAAAAGAAAAAATGATTAAGATCAGCACAGAATCAAAACAGAAGCTTCATTGTCATCATCTGTTCTATGCAAAGTCCACCGTTCCACATTCAAAATTAATATGACTAAACAGAATCATCTGACTCAATTTAGGCTGACTAAATGAAATCAAAAATCGAATCTTCGGTCAGAACAAGGCAAAAAATGCATCTTTATCACAGTTATTTAGAAAATGAAATTCAAAACTGGGATCATCAAATTGCAAAATAGAAAGTCTTTTATATCCAATTTAGGCTGACTAAATGAAATCAAAAATCAAATTTCTATGTCCTCAGCTTCATTGTACAAGTTACACACCAAAATAAAATGTCGATTTTGAGTTTTAATCGAAGGGTCGAAAAAAGGGGACTTACCAGAAGGTGGCGCTGGCGACGGATCACGTTCACGGAAGGGGACAGAAGAGGATGATGGCGGGCGTCGGGCGATGGTGGCGACTGGTTAGTGCCTCAGTGTCGTGGTAGCGGCGCCGGTTAGAGCGTCGAAGATAGAAGGCGATAGAAATATATCAATTGAATTTGAAAAGTGAAAAGACCCTAAAGCCACCCCGGTGACTGTAAGCAAAAAAAAAAAAAAAAAAAGAAGGGTTGGCCCGCCCCGCCCCGCCCCAAACCCGTTTGGCCCGTGACCCAAATGGGCTAGCCCAAAATGGCCCACTTGTATTTGGATTAGTATATTTAGGTCCCAACCCACCCTTATTCAATGGCGGGCCGGGCCAGCCCAACAGGCTCAGCCCAAATTGACGGATCTACTTACACATACAAACTTGAACTTGAAGATTTAATTAGATTTGTTTTTAAATCTCCTTAATTAAACCTTAATCATTGACTTTCATCAATGATTCATGTTTAATTTAGGACATATTTATTGTTTTTTAATAATAAAAAATGTATCTTTTTTTGGTTTTGAATTTGATTTTCTCGCCATATATTGGAGCCTTTGTTTCTCCTCCATTGTTGAGGGCCTATGATTTTCCTCTTTTGTTGAGGACTTTGGGTAATTTGTCTATTTTCTTTGTTGTTTTTATGAAATTTACTTTTGCTTGTCTCAATCAAATACCCTTCGTTGATTTATATTTGTGTATCACTAATGGTGGATTATGGCTAGAAGCTTCGTACCGCAACGGTGCTTTGTTGGTTGTCATTAGATTGGCACCGACTATGGATGGAATTATCAGGATGGCAGAGGGCTTGGCCCTTGATTTTCACCATGTGGTCTCGGCTGTTGATTTGGGGTACACAAAGATGGAATTTGCGGTGGATTCAAAGGTTGTTTTTGAAGGAGTACTCTGGTGTTCACATGGTTATTCTTAGTTGGACAACCTTCTTCTTAGCGCATGTAGGGATATGCTTATGGAAAAATCTTTTTTCTCTATGCATTTAGTTCATCGAACGGCAAATGATATGGCTAATGTTGTTTCTAGGGATTCTTTTGTTAACGAAAGCCCCACCATTTAGGTTGACCCTCCATCACTTGTGGACCGCCAACTTCAAACTTTGTGTGTTTGCTAATAAATATTTGCTTCAAAAAAAAAAAACTACGATATTTTAGGAAATTCTTTTTCCAAAAGTGTCCGTTTGAGTAGATGCCATCTGTCAGTTTTGAGTTTTTATCTTTTTTACCCAAAGAAGGCATATTTACTTATTTTTTGTTTGTTTTGAAAAACTGGGAAAAAACGTGTTTTACGCTAAGTTCGCGTAAAACGTCTTTTTAAAAATGTCGCGGTGGCATTTTTGTAAAACACGGGAAGTTGTTTTAAAACACGCGGTGGCATTTTGGTAAATAAGTGGCGCTTATCGTAAGTGCCAGTGTTAGTGTTAAAAAGTGACCTTCAACGTAACTTCACTTTTCGACGAAGTAAACCCTTGTAATTGAGTTTGTGGTCTTCTGAATCCAACTTTTTCGGGATGATTGATCTCCAAGTGACCTTCAAACGATCCATATCTACCAACTTTTGTAAAATTGGTAGCCGAAAGCTATGGTGACCGAAGGTTGGAAGTTGGAAAGGAAATGAATGTTGAAAAATGGAAGACAGTTAAAAAGTTAGCAAAGTTTGTTAGAAATATAATAAAATATTGGATGACAGTTCTAACGGAAGTACCACCACCATGCCAAACGGACCAACACTCTCTCTCACACACACACATGTCACCACTCACACTCACGCACACACACCACGGTCACACACAATGGACACACAGAGGTATGATTTTTGAATTATAATTATTCAACCGGCGTTTCAAACCGTTAGTTTTGTAACATACATCTTAAAACAACTGTAAATTCCCGGTTTGGACGGTTCACAGTTTTGGCATGTTCAAATTCGATTGTTCATAAATTCATATTTAAACCTTGAGCAAGTCCAGGACCTGCCCTGATAAGACTGACTCCACTTAGCATCGATTCCAAATTCCTACTTCATTGCATATAAATTATTGGGTGTACAAATAAGTGTTGATAATGGGAGTTGGACTCAAAAGACCAAAATACGTTTATCCCCCCAAATTATCCAGGCAATCCCACTTTGCACCCCAAACCAAATTTTGTCCCAGAGTAACACTCAAATTTGCCTTTAGTCCCACTTTGACCCATGACCCCTAACGGTGTTAGAAAATTAACGAAAAATGGTCATGTGCATGTCACATGAGGGGTATTTTGGACATTTTCTTTTTAATTTTCAATTAACCTTTATTTTATTATTCTCTTCAATATTAGATTTTCTTATTTACATCAAATAAAAAAATTATAAATTATTATCAAAATAAAAAAATTATTTTATATAAAATACATTCACAACATAATGAATAAAAATAATATGGGGTAGTAGGGATGACCAAACCGGCCCGGCCCGTAACCGGACCGGAACCGGAAAACCGTACCGGACCCGGACCGGAGAATCCCGGAACCGGAGAGAACCGGCGAGTAAACCGGAACCGGAGTAACCAGAACCGGTGTAACCAAGGGCCGGTTAAGGTTCACATAAATGGTGGACCGGAATCGGAACCGGACCGGCGTTTCCATTAAAAAAAATAAAAATACCTTGTTTTTCAATAAATTTTAACATGTTTATTCATTATTGTATGATAAATAAAAAAAATCCCTTGTTTTTCAATAAATTTTAACCTGTTAATTATTCATTATTGTATGATAAAAAAAATGTAGCGTGGAACCGAACCGGAACCGGACCGGAACCGTACCGAAACCGGATTGTGATGACCGGAACCGGAACCGGTGTAACCAAGGGCCGGTTAATGTTCACATAAATGGCGAACCGGAACCGGCGGTTCCGAACCGGAACCGGAACCGAAACCGGCGTTGGGCATCCGTATGGGGTAGTAAAAATCATAAATAAAAAAAAATGTAAACTAACCAAAAACAATTTTTTTTAAAGAAAAGAAGAAAAAGAAAAGAAAAAGAAAGCAAAACAAAAAGAAAAGAAAAACCCAGTTCATCCCCATTTTCCAAAAGGGTTAATGACAGATTAGGGCCTGAACTGCAGGGGGGTGCGTCTAAAAGGGGCCTGGGTTTTTTTTTCCGCTAGATCAGGGCTCAATATCTTAATTTTTCGGCAGTTAAGGGCTTTTTGACGGAAATCGTTAGAAAAGTCAGTTAAGTGCCATGTGCATGGCACGTGATCGTCAAAATGGATCTGTTTGTAATGAATATTAGCAGACTTTAATGAAATTTCTGAAACTTAGAGGGTTTAAAAATGAAATAAATATTTTTTCTAAATAATCAAGTATATAATAAAATAAGTAATTATCATATATAAAATAAATTTATTAAAAAAAATCAAAATTATTAAACATATTAATCTAATAGCTATATTAAATATAAAAGGATTTAGATTATTTTCTAAATAATAAATTTAAAATAAAGAAAATTATAAATAAATTTAAATTTTATTCTATGAACAAACTCCCTCCGTCCCACTCGAAATATGACGTTTTGCCATTTTGGGTGTCCCACTCGAAATAGGACATCCCAAAATAGAAAGTTTTTATTACTTTTTTATTAGTAAGACCCACTTGTCATACTCACAATTTCTTTTCATTTATTACTCCCCACCCACTTTCTCTCTCCTTCATACTCACAACACCTACTTTTCAAACAACTTTTAATAATAAAAGATTATTATTCCTTAATCCCCGTGTTGGGACCAAGAATCCTATTTCGGATGGGACGGAGGGAGTAATAAATTACTTTTTACATTGACCAAATTTAAAACAACATAAAGTAATTATCACTATTTAAAAATATATATATATATTTATTCCCATAAAATTTCATCTTTATGGAAAAAAAAAAAAAAAACCCAGATTGGATTTCCACCAATCCGCCACCCATCACTCCGTCAGCAAACACCACCACTAGTCCGACGCAAGACCACCACCACAGCCAACAACATCCAAATTCGATTTCCACAGCAAAAATCAAGAAACCCATTTGCTTGATCAAGAAACCCAGATTCAAAATGCTTGAACACAAATTCGATTTTCACATCAAAATCAAGGAACTCGGCCGGAACCGGCCTTCAGATTTGCCGCAAAATCACCACCACTAACTTCAACAACAACCCCATATCAAGAAACAGAGAGCAGCTGAGAGGGAAGCGACGACCACCACCACCATGGCGACACCAATTGAATCCGTCCAATGATTCGGCCGCAAGAAGACCGCCGTCGCCGTTACCCACTGCAAGAAAGGCACGGGCATAATCAAAATCAACAGCGACCCTGTTGGGTATGCTTATCTCTTAGCCCTCCTAATTATGTTAGAATTGATTGATACCATCACCTAAGTATATTCTATGGACTTTAGGACCCTATGTAAGAAGTTTTATAACTTCAATTTTTAGCCTAGTCCATTTTATAGTATAGGCTTAGAATATAGGACTTGGAGTGAAAAGGAATGAAGATCTAAGCAAGTCAGTGGTCACTGAGCAGGACTTCTCTGCGCAGGACACCACTGCGTAGGTCTCTCCTGCGCAGCATTATATCTTGCTCAGTTTTCAATGCATTCAGATCACCTAACTTGGAAAGCGCTTAGAAGATGCACGCTTATTAAAAATGCTGAGGTGTACAGAATTGACAAAGCAAGCACACTCAGCAGATCCAATGGTGGAGACGCGCTCAAGAGAAATATTTCAAATGAAGACAGCTGTCATCCTTCTAGAAGAAGCCTTTGAATTTGGTTTTCATGCTCAGTCTCCAACGGCTCTAAAACACCCGCGCACCAATCATATTGTTCCAGGTCATCAACTTTGATCAGAGCCCCAACGGCTATAAAGGACACCTGCGTACCAATCATCTTGTGCCAGCTCATCGTCCTTGCTCAGAGCACCAACGGCTAGTTTTAAGCTCTCTGCTATAAATAGCATGCTTATCTTCATTTCCAAGTGGCTAGAGTTTGTGCTTTCATAAGTATTACTGAAGTTCTGAAGATTGCTGCTTACTATTCCCAGATTCAAGATCAACCTTCAAACCTTCATACCTTCAAACTCCTGCCCAGATCCTAAGCCTTAAATCACCAGAATTCTTCGTGCTCTTCATCTCATAGATTCATAGAGCCCAGAATTTCTGAACACACACACACCTCTTGAAGCTTCGATCATTTAGATCTTACTTCTTGAGATACACCGGTTTAGTCTAGGATTTGCAATTCATAGATCATAGATCTTTGAGATAGTTTGTTCTTCATTATTGTATCTTGTAACTCTCTCATATAATAAGATCTCCTTTAGAAAATCCAAGACTAACCATCTTGGTAGAGGACGTAGATCTTTCATTGATCGAACCTCTCCAAATAGCTTGTTCTTTATTCTCGCTGTTTACTTCCTGCTTAATCATTTCTGAATAACTGCTTTGTTTGATCTTATCAGATTGCTGCTATTGCTGCTGTGTTTGTTATTGCTTATTGCCTTAGAACATTTTATCCAACTCTTTAAGCCAAAACTTAGCGCGTGCGTTTTTATCTCTGCGCAGTATACCCTGCGCAGAGCTGCTTTAAATTTCCGCTGTGCATTTCACACTCTTGCTGAGCGCTATACTTAGCCAAAATAAGAGTTGTGCGCATTTGCCATTGAATTGCAAAAGGGTTTGAAAAGAATTTTAAAACGCTATTCACCCCCCCCCCTCTAGCGATTTTCATACCCTTGTTGCCCCTTTGGGACCAACAAGTGGTATCAGAGCAAACACCTTCATAAAACTTGTATCTGTTTTTCAAGCTTAACATCTTGGGTGCTGATTCAAGATGGCTTCAAAATCTTGGGCAATGCCTAACTATTCACATGTTCCAGTGCTGAACGAAGATCACTTCGAAATCTGGAAGCACTGTATGCTCACTCATTTTTCTTCTATCGACGAGATCCTCCACGACATCGTTCTTGAAGGACCCTACATTCCAATGAAGGCTAATCCTGATGCTGCTACAAATAAGGAGAATCCTACCATCAAGAAGAACAAGGAGGAATGGACTGATGAAGAAAAGAAATGGGTTGGCTATGATGGAAGAGCAAGGAGCATCATTCTTAGCACTCTAGACCTCTTCACGCACAATCAAATTGTGAGCGGTGGAACTGCAAAGGATCTATGGGATGCTATTGAAGGCTATGTGAATGGTGACAAAGTAAGCAAGGAAAACAAAAGATTTGTGGTGCAAAGAAAATTCAACTGCTTCATGAGAAAGGATGGTGAAACCTTGAGACAAACTTATGATCGCTTATGTGCTGTTGTAAACTCTTGTAAATATCTTGGAACTACCTTCACCAATAAAGAAGTCAACTCTCAATTCTTAGATGCGCTAGGTTCCAGATATGTGCACAAGGCAAGTCATCTGGAAGATTCTGGATTTCTAGATACTTGGCCTCTGCGCAGCTTATACGCTAACTTAAAAGTGTATGAGCTAAAGCTTGATCGAATCGACGAAATTGAAGGCAAAGGAAAACTTGTTTCCTATGTTGCGCAAAAGGAACCTGCGCCTGCTCAAACCTCAGACAAAGTCTCCACTTCCTCTTTACTTGAAATGGATGATGATGATTTCGATATGTTCGTTAAGCTATTCCAAAAATTCAGGAAATTCTCTAAACCTGAATCCTCAAGTAAAGCTCCAGCTAAATTCTCTCGTGACAGAGACTCAAAGAAAGAAGATGACTTGGTTTACTACAACTGTAGAAAGCCTGGTCATTTTGCATCAAAATGCCCTACGTCAAGATTTGAGTACATGAAGAAGAATACTGCGCAGAGATCATCAAAGCAGCGAGGAATGATTGCTGAAGAAGACTGCGCAGAAAAGGAACTGAAGACTTGGATAGAGACTGACTCTGAAGACAGTGATGATGATAATTCTGAGGATAGACTGCTCTACTTAGTGGCCAATGCTGATGCTGATAGCGATTCAGACAATGATCCCGATACGGACACAAAGGCTGCGCCAAGGACAATCAAGAAGAAAAGTCCCACTATCACAGAACTGGTGGAAATGGGACATCTAACTCCAACCAGACAGAATGGCAAGTACTTATTTGCCAGAGCAGACCTAACGAAGAAATTTGTTGCTGCGCCACCGCGCAAAGAATCTCTGGAAATTCCTGCTGAAATTGTAATAGAAAAGGATGACTCTGCTGCTGAACGCGAGTCTATTTTTCAGCAAGCTGAAAAGGTAATCAAGAAATTCAATTCTATGAAAGAAGCAGTGGACTTATCAATTGGAGAAATTTCACAGCTTAAGACGGAGAAAACTCTTTTAAAATCTGAGATCACCCTCCTTAAGAAGCAGATAAGAGCATGACCCATCTTACTGAAAAGAACCGTTTTCTTACAGATCAAAATGAGCTATTTAAAGTAAGAAACTAAGAATTGGCTGCTCAAGTAGCTGATCTCACAAAGATCACTGATGAGTGGACCAAATCTCGTGTCACTATGGACCAAATTCTAGAATCCCAAAAAGCCAGTGGAGACAAGGAAGGCTTGGGGTTCTCAACTAGTGATAACTTTAAATGCGCAGTTTGCTCTGAAAACGAAAAGGAGTTTACACCACAGCAAACTATTGAAATTCCTAAAACGAAGCATTCTGCTTCAATGGGTAAAGAACAGGAGAAAGTCCAGAGACAAAATTTCCATTATGTCTACCCAAAGAAGCAAACTGGAAAAGCCAAGGGTAAGGCTAAAGTTGAATCTGCGCTTGACAACGCACCTTTTGATATTTGTTGCGCATCTCCTTCGAATGTCAAATCTGCGCATAAGGGTCATGCGCATGAAAGCCATGCGCCTCAACGCCAGATGCGCATACTTAAGAAAAGCGCACCAAAACTTCAAAAGATGGTGTTTTGTCAAAGCTAGTTCATCTGCTCCAGTAAAAAATGCCGCGCCAAAGAAAAGTAAAGAGTTTGTAAAAACCCAATCTATAAGTGGCTTTCATCATTGTGTTGTGTGTGATGGTTTAGGTCACAAGGCTGCAGAATGCCTTTTGCGATTTGCTTCTCATGCCAAGGGATGTAAAAATCCTAAGGTCAGACAGGAGTGGGTTGTCAAAAGTTGCTAACTCTAGGACCCAAGAATAAAGGGGACCTGCGTTCTTAATGTCTATTTTTCAGGTCTCCTGCTTCACTGCGCACTCTTCACAAGCTAAAGCGTATATATGGTACCTCGACAGTGGATGTTCTAGACACATGACTGGAGATGTCGGAAGATGTGCATGAAGGAAGAGGTCCCTCAGTAACGTTTGGAGATAACAACAAAGGGCACATAGTTGGATATGGAAGAATCAGAAAAGATAAAGTATGCATTGAGAAAGTTGCGCTAGTAGAAGGACTCAAGCACAACCTGTTCTCCATATCACAATTCTGCGATAAAGGTTTGGAATGTCACTTCACTGCAATGCACTGCTATATCAAAGATAGCATATCCGGACTAACTTTGCTCATAGGGACTCGTAAGACTAATGTTTACATTATTGATCTTACCAATATAAATTCTATCACTAATCTCTGTTTTGTAGCAAAGAATGTAAGTGAAAGCAGCTGGCTATGGCATAAGCGCTTAAGTCATTTGAACTTCAAGTATTTGGCTAAGCTAGGAAGGGAAAATCTTGTCAAAGGACTTCCCAAAGTAGCTGACCATCATGACAGAAAATGCGCAGCATGCCAGCTCGGTAAACAACCTAAGCAGTCTTTCTCCAGCAAGATTGCTTCCTCAACTTCCAAATGTCTACAACTGCTTCACGTGGACTTGTTCGGACCGGTCACCACCGCGAGCATTGGAGGAAACAAATATACTTTAGTTGTGGTGGATGACTACTCAAGATACACATGGGTCGAAATGATGATATCCAAAGATGACTGCTATGATATCTTGACTGCGCTATTCCGAAGGCTCCAAACTCAAAAGGAAGACGACATCGTGAGCGTTAGATCAGACAACGGAACTGAATTCAAGAATAACGGTGTTGCTCAATACTGCGATGACCATGGAATTAATCACAATTTCTCTGCCGCTGGAGTTCCTCAACAAAATGGCGTTGTGGAAAGAAAGAGTTGATCGAGGCTGGAAAAACAATGATAGCTGAAGCTAAGCTTCCAAAGTATTTCTGGGGAGAAGCTGTCAACACTGCTTGCTTTACTCAGAATAGATCCCTCATCAACAAAGCCTACAACAAGACTCCATATGAGTATGGAGAGGAAGAGCGCCCAACATTGCTTTTTTCAAGATTTTTGGCTGCAAATGCTATATCCTCTACAATGGCAAAGATCATAGAGGTATATTCGATGCCAAAGCAGATGAAGGTATTTTTGTTGGGTATGCCAAACATTCTAAAGCTTTTTGTGTTTTTAATAGAACTACTCTAGTAATTGTAGAATCGGTACATGTTACTTTTGATGAGCATTCTCTCCTTGAGCCATATTTGGCTCCAAATGATTCTGATGATTCTGCTGAGAATGTTGAGACAGGTACATAGCCTCAAACTGCACCTGCGCAGAATGATAATCAAGTTGATCAAAACCAGAATCAAGGAAGTCCATCTCATGCGCATACACCAGATGCTGTGCCAGAAGTGACTACTCCTGATGCGCAAACACCTCCTCCTGCGTATGATGTTTCTCCGCTTCAGTAAATCACCTTTGATGATCTTGATGCTGAAGCTAATGAAGTACCCATTGAAGATCTTCGAATTCCTACTACTCAACCCAACTTACCCCCTGAGGTTCGTGAAGTTAGAGATCATCCAACTTCAAACATCATTGGTGATCTCAATGTAGCGGTTCGTACTAGGAGAGCATCAAACTTTGATGACGAGTATCACTCTTTTATCTCTCAAGTCGAACCAAAGAAGATTGATGAAGCGCTCCAAGATTCAAGCTGGGTCACTACTATGCAAGAAGAGCTTAACCAATTTGAGCGCTGCAAAGTTTGGAATTTAGTACCCAGACCTCATGATCAAGGCGTTATTTTTACAAAGTGGGTCTTCAGAAACAAGATGGATGAGAATGGAAGCATCACCAGAAACAAAGCAAGGTTGGTTGCGCAAGGCTATAGGCAAGATGAAGGAATCGACTACGATGAAACATTTGCGCCTGTAGCAAGACTTGAAGCTATAAGAATTTTCTTAGCTTATGCCTCTCACAAGAAATTCAAGCTTTATCAAATGGATGTGAAGAGCGCATTTCTCAATAGTGAACTCCAATAGACGGTCTACGTAGCTCAACCTCCTGGATTTGAAGATAGCAGATTTCCAAATCACGTCTTCAAGCTTCAGAAAGCCTTGTATGGACTTAAGCAGGCTCCAAGAGCATGGTACGATACTGTATCAAAATTCCTGCTAGAGAAAGGCTTCAAGCGCGGTAAAATCGATACAACTCTTTTTATTGCTAAGTATAATGATCATTCTTTACTTGTTCAAATTTATGTCGATGATATTATATTTGGTTCTACTAATGAGTTACTTTGTAAGCGCTTTGAGAAGCTCATGAAAAGCAAGTTTGAAATGAGCATGATGGGAGAACTCACATTTTTCCTCGGGCTTCAAATCAAACAATTGAATGATGGCATCTTCATAAATCAAGCCAAGTACACAAGAGACCTAATCAAGAAATTTGGACTTGAAAATGCTAAAGCATACGACACTCCAATGGCCACGGGCAATAAGCTTGATAAAGACTTAAAAGGTAAGAAAGTTGATCAAACTTTATATCGAGGTATGATTGGCTCTCTACTCTATCTTACTGCAAGTAGGCCAGATATTATGTTTAGTGTTTGTGTCTGTGCGCGCTATCAAGCGAACCCTAGAGAAGCGCACTTAACTGCTGTTAAACGCATTATTAGATATCTTTCTGGAACTGCTAACCTTGGACTTTGGTACACCAAAGATTCGAATTTCGATTTGTTAGGTTATTCAGACGCAGACTACGCAGCATGCACTATTGACAGGAAGAGCACAAGTGGCACTTGTCATTTCCTTGGAAATCGACTTGTTGCGTGGGCAAGCAAGAAACAAGCTGCTGTGTCCATCTCCACTACAGAAGCTGAATACATTGCTGCTGGGAGCTGCTGCTGCCAAATCCTATGGATGAAGCAATAATTAGTGGACTATAGAATTAATGAAGAAAATTGCCCAATTTTCTGCGATAATATGTCCACCATAGCAGTCTCCAACAATCCTGTCATGCATTCAAAGACAAAGCACATCGACATCAAATATCATTTTCTCAAGGACCACGTGGAAAAAGGAAATATTCACTTAGAGCACGTGGGCACAGACAATCAAATTGCTAATATCCTCACAAAGGCTCTTGACGCAAAGAGATTTGCTTTCTTGATAGGAGAAATGGATAGGTAATGCCTCATGCGCCTGCGCATATGAAGCGCACAAGATGTTGCGCACAAGGCAAATTTTTTGAGTTTTCAAAGAAACTCTGCGCATTATATTGATGCGCATGAACCTCATGCGCATACCTCGTGGACCTCAGTATATCATTCTTCCGGTTTCTTCTCCCTTAGATCCCTCAAGTGGTCAATGCGCAGAAAAAGATTCAACAGCAACTGGATGCGCAAGCTGCTAGGCTCGATGCGCATGCTAGTATTCTACAGGCCTGTGATTGTGCCATTAAGGGGGAGAGTAACAAAGTTAAAGGCAAATAGCTCAAGGGAAAGAAAGAGAAAGGGGGAGAGGCAAAAAGTTAAGGGGGAGAGTAGTGCAAATAGTTACAATTTGATGCTCCCGCTTTTGATATTAAAGCTCTGCGCAATTTGGGAAGCTACAAGATGAAGTGCGCAGAGCTCTCTCGAAGGTAAACACTAATCTTATAATGCATCATTGCTCTTCCCAAAACCTTGTTCAATTCAAACTTTTCATTTGTGGAACAATGAATACATTATTTCACCTCATGCGCATATACTTGACTACTCATATTTTCTACGCATGATGTTTAAACATTCAGTTTAAATGCATACTCAAACTAAAACTCATATTTTTTGTATGTGCTGAATGATATTTCTGTCTTTCCCATATTGTAAGATCATTTCTTTTGGATAGAATAGAAATCTATAGCATAGGCTAGTGTGTGCATTGACTTGAGGCATAATTTACCATTTTCATTTTTATGGACATGTTGTTATCAAGTACAATGGATTGCCTTTGTTATAGTAGGTAATGGCATCAATCATTTAGGGGGAGATTGTTGGGTATGCTTATCTCTTAGCCCTCCTAATTATGTTAGAATTGATTGATACCATCACCTAAGTATATTCTATGGACTTTAGGACCCTATGTAAGAAGTTTTATAACTTCAATTTTTAGCCTAGTCCATTTTATAGTATAGGCTTAGAATATAGGACTTGGAGTGAAAAGGAATGAAGATCTAAGTAAGTCAGTGGTCACTGCGCATGACTTCTCTGCGCAGGACATCACTGCGCAGGTCTCTCCTGCGCAGCATTATATCTTGCTCAGTTTTCAGTGCATTCAGATCACCTAACTTGGAAAGCGCTTAGAAGATGAACGCTTATTAAAAATGCTGAGGTGTGCAGAATCGACAAAGCAAGCACACTCAGCAGATCCAATGGTGGAGACGCGCTCAAGAGAAATATTTCAAATGAAGACAGCTGTCATCCTTCTAGAATAAGCTTTTGAATTTGGTTTTCATGCTCAGTCTCCAACGGCTCTAAAACACCTGCGCACCAATCATATTGTTCCAGGTCATCAACTTTGATCAGAGCCCCAACAGCTATAAAGGACACCTGCGTACCAATCATCTTGTGCCAGCTCATCGTCCTTGCTCAGAGCACCAACGGCTAGTTTTAAACTCTCTGCTATAAATAGCCTGCTCATCTTCATTTCCAAGTGGCTAGAGTTTGTGCTTTCATAAGTATTACTGAAGTTTTGAAGATTGTTGCTTACTATTCCCAGATTCAAGATCAACCTTCAAACCTTCATACCTTCAAACTCCTGCCCAGATCCTAAGCCTTAAATCACCAGAATTCTTCGTGCTCTTCATCTCATAGATTCATAGAGCCCAGAATTTCTGAACACACACACACCTCTTGAAGCTTCAATCATTTAGATCTTACTTCTTGAGATACACCGGTTTAGTCTAGGATTTGCTCTTCATAGATCATAGATCTTTGAGATAGTTTGTTCTTCATTATTGTATCTTGTAACTCTCTCATATAATAAGATCTCCTTTAGAAAATCCAAGACTAACCATCTTGGTAGAGGACGTAGATCTTTCATTGATCGAACCTCTCCAAATAGCTTGTTCTTTATTCTCGCTGTTTATTTCCTGCTTAATCATTTCTGAATAACTGCTTTGTTTGATCTTATCAGATTGCTGCTATTGCTGCTGTGTTTGTTATTGCTTATTGCCTTAGAACATTTTATCCAACTCTTTAAGCCAAAACTTAGCGTGTGCGTTTTTATCTCTGCGCAGTATACCCTACGCAGAGCTGCTTTAAATTTCCGCTGTGCATTTCACACTCTTGCTGTGCGCTATACTTAGCCAAAATAAGAGTTGTGCGCATTTGCCATTGAATTGCAAAAGGGTTTGAAAAGAATTTTAAAACGCTATTCACCCCCCCCCCCTCTAGCGATTTTCATACCCTTGTTGCCCCTTTGGGACCAACATACCCAATCGAGCTAGTCGAGCCCGAAATCCTCAGTTACAAGGCTTTTCGAGCCTATCCTGATTCTCGGCCGCCACCGTTTCGCCGGCGTCGACTTGAGCTTCAGAGTTAATGGCGGTGGTGAAACCCCCCAGATCTATGCTAAAGCCCTAATTGCCTTTCATTCTATAATGCATTTCTTGATTCATTTACAAATCATCGCCGGAGTAAGGGGAGGGACGCCGGAGGAGAGGAGGGGACGCCGGAGAATTTTGCTGGAGAGAGGAGAGGAAGAAGATGCGTTGGATTGTTGGAATGAGAGAGAGGAAGAAGATGCGTTAAAGGGGGAGGTGAGGGGTAGGGTTTTGTTTTGTTTTGGATTTAACCCTTCAAATTTTAAAATTTACAGTTTGACCCTTTTTGAGAAATTTTCATTACAAACCCATCCATTTTGACGATCACGTGCCATGCACATGGCACTTAACTGACTTTTCTAACGATTTCCGTCAAAAAGCCCTTAACTGCCGAAAAATTAAGATATTGAGCCCTGATCTAGCAAAAAAAAAAACCCATGCCCCTTTTAGACGCACCCCCTGCAGTTCAGGCCCTAATCTGTCATTAACCCTTTCCAAAACCCAACCCATCTCCATTCCTCATCTTCCATGACCACCAACCTCCATTCTTCCTTCGATTAGTGAGCCACCAACACTGTCAACAGTGGCGATTTTGATTTCTTCAAATCTGGCGGGTTCTTCAATCTGCCCATGTTCTCCAAGCAAAAGCCCCATCGTCCTCTTTGTTGTGGCCTCTAGATCCACAAACGAAATCGCCCCTTTCCTTCCATGTCCGCCCCACTTTCATGTCTCAAGCCCTTGTTGCCCCTTCGATTTTTGAATTGTTTTGATTTTGGAGAATTAATTCACCGCCGTATGGCTGACCGGAGATTACTATTTATTGTGATTTTGTTTTATTAATTTGTTCTTTAGATTTTTGAAATTGGTGATTTTGGAGAAATATTGATTGTGGTGACTGCCGGATTTGGGTGGTGGTGAAGGTGGCAGCCGGATTTTGGAAAAGATGATGGTGTTGGTGGTTGTTGACTGGTGGGGATGGGTGGAGAAAGAAAATTCCACCATAATAACAAATTGACATTTTTGTCCTTCTCTTTTCAAAGAAAATGATAAATAAATCCCTCATGTGACATGCAAATGACCATTTCTCGTTAATTTTCTAACGCCGTTAGGGGTCATGGGTCAAAGTGGGACTAAAGGCAAATTCGAGTGTTACTCTGAGACAAAATTTGGTTTGAGGTGCAAAGTGGGATTTGCCTGGATACTTTGGAGGGGGAGGGATAAACGTATTTTGGCCGACTCAAAACCTTAAGAGCAATTTTTACATTTTACCACGGGGCTAAGCTAGTTTGTATGTTAATGGATGCACTTTCAAAATATACTCATATGCCTATATTGCGTATACATATTGAAAAAATAAATATTTTTCGTATAAAATGTGAGAATTTATGGCAATGCTAGGCTTACAAAATAAGTTTATAAAATGAAAGATACAAGATGTGGTGACGATATTTCATTGGCTACATCGATAGTGGACCCGGCACACTCCAGTTAAAAACACTAACACAATTATGACACCTCGTTTTGTAAGCCACATTTTGTAGCTTTATTATTTCCCTAGAATTTATTGGGTGCACCTCCACCTAGGGCAGATTTAGGCCCTTTGAGAAGGATACTTGGAACCTGATTTTTTATAATTTTTACAAATTTACTTTTTATAGTTTTTAAATTTAATATATTGAACCTCCTTTAAAAAAAATAATTCAGGAAGTCTAAATCCACCAATGTGGCTCCACCTATATCTATTAAGGGTGGATCTCCCCTGGGTATAAAACGTTGGACAGCGTGTGTGCTTTCTGTATGGCATAGCTGTCTCTGATCGAGTTTAGCAGTATGGCATGTTAAAAGGATCAGTGAAGAATTGGGTTTGATAGAAGAGATGGATTTAAATCTCAATAAACAATTGAGTTGACAGTTTGTTGTGATTTTCCATTTACTCCCTTACAACTGTTTGCAAGTTCAAATCTTTTTTTGAGCCAGTTTACCAGCTTTAATGACATACTACTCCCTCCGTCTCACTATATTTGACCACTTTTGACTATTGATGGTCAACACAAGTGAACTTTGACTACATATTAATGTCAAATTAATTATTCTACTGAAATTCTAAAAATTTCTATTGATAGATATAAAAATGATTTATCAATAACAATTTTTAGAAATTGATTAGAATGATTGGATTCACATTAATGTTTAGTCAAAATTTCCTAATATTATTGACTATCAAAATTAAAAGTAGCCAAACATAGTGAAACGAAGGGAGTAGCAATTATGGTCAAACCACCACTTGTTTATGGTTCTTTAGTTTATGTTTTGCAGGTTCACTGAAGAAGTACCAGTTAGGCAATCCAGTTACTCGAGTGGGGTGGGGATTAAGTAAATAGTGAAAAAATTGATGTAATGCGAGTGTAGATAGTTGGGTAGGAGAGAGAACGTGAGGTAGAGAATAGTATGTGGATTAGTTGATGTGAGTATGACAAACGGGTCTCACTAATTAAAAATTACTCCCTATGTCCCTAAATAAGTGTCTATTTTCAGGAAATTTTTGTCCCAAAATGAGTGTCCATTTTGATCATAACTTTGTCCCTAAATGTTTTTTTTTTGAGAATTTTTTCACCGGTCTCTTTATACTTGTAAAAACTAAATGTTTGTAAAGAGGATTACAAGATTATATAGTATATATTTTGCCACCAAATTGTATAAAAAGTTATGTCCCTTAAAATGAAAGTTGGACACTCATTTAGGGACAGAGGTAGTATAAAATACTTTCTATTTGTGGATTTTGCAATTTTTAATGGAACACCTAAAATGACAAATTTCGCAATTTGAAATGAGATGGAATGAATAATTTGTCCTTGTACTCTGAGTTTTTTTTTTTTTTTTTTTTTTTTTTTTTGAGCAATCCTTGTACTCTGAGTTAACTTTCACATTTATATTTCTCATTTTAGCTTTGTACTAACATGCTTGTCAACAAATCTTTCTTTCTCACGAATGTCTGTTAGATTTATAACAAAACTGTCAATCTTAACAGATTTCGGTTATATGTAATGCATAGTATGACTTACACTCATTAACTATTTGTAATATATTTATTTATAATATTCATTAGATAAATAAGAAACAATGAAAAAATCTTAAATTTTGATTAAATGTGTGTGTATCTCAAGAAAGAAAAACAAGGAGTAACTTATTAAGAAAAATAAAGCGTGCGAAAGTAGTGGGTGGGTGGTGGTGACATGGTTTGTTCAGAATTTTAAAGATTACTAATAAGACCACCCACAAGGCTACACCAATTTCATTCCCACTTTAACACTCCACCTCATCTTTTCTCTCATCCACCTAAATAATTTAATTTCCTATTCATTTAACCACCCTACAATGGTTAGATTAAATTAAATTCATCTCCCTCTCAACTCATCATTCTATACTCCACCACTTTTATTTTATTTATATTCTTTATTCTTTATTTTTATGATTAGTAAAATAATAATAATAATAATATTATTATTATTTATAATTTAAAAAATGCTTCACACTTAATTACTTTTTTATAATTGTAATTAAATAAATACGAGAAATGACGATAATTATTATTAAAAATAAGAAAAGTTAGAATAAACTTAGCTCGCGACACAAGTAATGAAAGACAAAATTATTAAATCACGCATTTCTGAACTTTGCCCATATGTGCTTGACAAGATCATTCTGCAATTTTTTATGAGCTCTTGGATCACGGAATTCCGATCTAGCACGTACATGATCTGAAAATGCAGGTAATACCTCAGTCGAGAATGGTTGCTGTGTACTAGACTCACTTGCCTCGGATTGCTCCTGATAGTCAAGCCAATTCTGAGAATATGTATCCCGTTCATCCTCAACAATCATATTATGTAATATGATACATGACCTCATGATGATAGCTAAGTCATCTATCTCCCACATTCGAGCTGGTTTATCTGCCAAAGCAGGGCATATCATTCTATCTTTGAAAAGCAAGATGAGGCAAAGGTTGTCTATACATTTAAAGTGGTTAAACTTAATTAGTCTATCATAACGGTTATGGGCCTAAGGCATAAGATGGGATTAAAACATGTAAGACATAAGATGTCACAAATCCCATAAAGGATCTAAGAGTCATATGTGATGTGATTGATAAAGAGTTATCTACCTAAATAGCTTGATTTTGAGGTTCATGCCAAAGCAAACTCACTAATCAAGTGACATATGGATCTTAGCCCACATAAATTATATTATATAATTGTTGTATTTGAAGGTTATATAATTTAGTAGGAGTATTTATGAAATACAAATAATTTATCTTTTAAATGATTGGTATGAAATATAGGTGTATATTTATTTGCATATTTGTGTAGAATGTTATATTATGTTTTAATTATGTTTATTACTGCGATCTGTTTTTTAAAAGGAAACGTTAAAAGAGAATGAAATAAATTTCTTTGATTGGATCATGAGCTTAAGAATTTTTCTAAAGCAAGAACGAAAATTATACATTCTTAATAATCTTAAGTAAACCTAAATTGCAATATTAATTCGATTAATATGTTCCGTAGGATCATCAAAATTTAATTTGATTAACTTGTTGATGATCTTAGATTCATGAATAAATTTTTTATTCTGGGTTTTGACAATCATGATGATTCGATCACCATGGACACCAAATTCTAATTGAATCAAGGAAAGCAAGTTTGAAGTAAATTTTGAAAATTTAAAATCTACCACTTTTATGATAAATATTTTGAGTTGAATTTAATTGTCAGATGACCGGTTTTAGAAACCATGTTTCCTGAAATTAAATATCAGTTTTAAAATTAATCTGGTATTGAATCTAGTTTTAGATGACTGGTTTGGGAAACCGTGTTTCCTGAAAAGTGATGTCAATTCAGAATTCAGAAAAAAATGAAATCAGAATCCTGAATTGTTCTTGATTCCTGAAATCAATTAAATTGATGAGATATAGAATTTAGAAAAAAGACTACAGATTCGTACGGAAATGTGGATGCCTTTTGGCTTAGTTTCGGCCGTATGAACTGTTCTCTAAATTTCTGAATGATGTACGGGATTGTGGATGCCTTTTGGCTTAGTTTCGGCCGTACAGTTTGTGCTCTCAATATCTGAACTAAAGTGCGGAAAGATGATGATCTAAGTCAAAAATTTGATTTTTGACTTAATGAATTTCTAAAAGGAAAGAGGATTAAAAGGTGAAGGTAAGACAAATGTTGTCAAATCTAAAGAAAATAAATGTGGCTAAAGTTATACCGCTAAATAATGCAAATTTGTAATATGGCAATTGGATTGACCATTTAAAATTGCAATCAAAATTCTGGATCATCAAAAAAAGTTAATGGTAGTGAGACTACCACTTTGGACATTTATGTTATAAGATTAATCTTTCTACTTTTAGTTATTGGGTATTAGATACCGGATTTGATCTCACATTTGTATAAATGTGCAAGAATTAGTAAATTGAAACACTATTTAAAGTAAAGTTAATCTACGAATGGTAATGATGCAAGAGTTGCAACATTGTTCGTAGAACACTTATGAAGTGGCTTTATTTATTAAGTAGAAAGTATTATTTTGTTATAAGATAATGAAAGATATTTATTTCTTATTGAGAATAAGAAAAGTACTTTATTTATTATGATTTACTTTATTGTATTGTTAATCATATAAATAAACACTATATCCTAAATCTTGAAGAACAAAATAATAAATAAGGTTATAACATAAATTATTAAATATTTAAGGCATTATTGTTTTGATCAAATAAATGAGAAACGCATATCTAAAATTTTATGGGACGGAGTTTTAAAGTCATATGATTTTGAATCATGTGATATATGCAAATCTTATTTACTTGGACCAAGACATCTTTTACTAGAAGTAGTAAAAGGCTAGTAACTTATTAGACCTAATACATGTTGATGTATATGGTGCATTAAGTAGCAATGCTAAAAGAGTATTTTGGTACTACTTGGCAAAACTATTCAAAGATTCTGATTCGATCGTGATGATGAATAATTGAACCAAGTATTTAACAATCATCTTTAAGATTGTGAAATTGTTTCACAATGAACTCCACTAGGAACACCATTGTGGACTGATGTGTCTACGTGGAGGTATAGAACCTTATTGGATGTGGTTCATTAGATGATAAAGTCAAATTGATCTTCCATTATTTATTTTGGGGTTATATATTGAAAACCGCTATAATTATACTAATTTGAGTTCCATCAAAATAGGTTCAAAGGGTCCATATGTGATATGGAATGAAAGAAAACTCGGTTTGTCTTTCATGAAGATTTAAGAAAGTGAGACTTTTGCGAAAAGACTTGTCTGGAACAAGCTCACACTTAAATATAATAAATGTATTTTCATGGGATATCCTAAGGAAACTTGAGGATATTATTTTACTTCTAAGAAACAAATTGTTTATTTGTAATGGTACTTTTCTAGATAAATTGTTTATCTCTAAAAGGATCAGTGGGAGTAAAATATATCTCGAATGGTTCGAGACCTAAAAAATTATATTGAACCTAAGATGGAAGTTGAACAAACTTTCACAAGGAGTTGTGAAAAAACGTTCAAGTTACACAAGTTACTTGCATATATGATATGATACAATCTATAACAAGAAATACTAGATTTCTCGTAATAGAAAGTATTGAGGTAAAGTTCATTTAGAATGACATATTCACCACCTATCAAAATGCGAAGTCCGCTCCATATTTAGATTAATGGCTTGGAGTCATAAAATCTAAATGGCAATCCATGTAGTATAATCAAGTTTGAAACTTGATCATTCTAACCTAAGGTGTAAAAACCAAATGATGGAATTGAGTTTTCTTAGAGAAAACTATACATGGGTAGCAAGGAATATACTAATTAAGAAAAACTAAATGTGAAAGGTTGACTCATATTTCGACTATAATAAAACTTTCTCACTTGTAGTCATCCTTTAAGATATTAGAATTCTCATTGTCATATCTTCATATTTGGAATATGAAATTTGACAAATGGATATCAAAAACAGTGTTCCTTAATGGGAACTTACTTAAGGATGTATTGGATACAACCTAAAGGTTTTGATAGTCTAGAAAATTCTAATTAAGTATATAATTTGCGGAAATCCATGGGATGGATTGAAGCAAGTTACTTGGAGTTGAAACAATCATTCTGATGAAGTATTCAAATCGTTTGAAATTCATCAAAGATGAGACTTGTGTTTGCTAGAAAATTAGTGGGAGCATAGTCTAATTCCTAGTCTTGTATATGTGGTTGACATATAATTCATTTTGAAAGAGTTTCTTAATGAAAAAATTAGGAAGAAGCCGCTTACATCCTTGAAATTAATATCTATTGATATAAATCTAGGAAGTTGATTGGTTTGTGTCAAAGTTCTTATAAAGACAAAGTACTGAAATGTTCAGTATGCAAGACTCTTGGAGAAGAACTTGCAAAGTGGTCTAATGACAGTGTTCTTGGCAAGACTTAGTCTTAGTGGAAGACTAATGAGCAAGAATACATGATTAGGATTTCATATGCTTCGGAAATTGGATCTATCATGTATGTCATATTATGTACTTAGACGGGATAACTCATATACTTGGAGTATGATGAGAACAAACTAATCATATCCTAGTGAAAGTCACTAGATAGTGGTCAAGAATGTCCTTATGTACTTGAGAAGAACTAAGGATGCATTCTTGATGGTTGTTAACATGGGAGATGATCTAGTAAATGGTTACATAGATGCATGCTTCCACATCGACAAGGGTAATTTAAATTGCAGTATAAACATAAATTTAAAGTAAGTGCTATTAGTTGGAATAGTTCCAAGCAAATACACTATAAATTATTCTACGAATAATATTGAGTATTTAGTTACAAGAGTTGTAACTAAGGGAGTTGTTTGAATATAGATGTTATTAGTAAAACTAGAAATAGTTTCTAGTACAACTAATCATATGGACCTCTGTTGTGAAATAATTTTTATTGCACAAGCTAAGGTGCCAAGGACTCATCTATGATCCAAACACACACTCAGACATTTCCATCGCTACGAGAAATCGTTGACATGGGAGATGTCAAAATATGCAGAATACCTTATGATGATAACAAGGATAATCTTCCAACATAAGATTCTCCAGATGCTGTTATGATGGTCATAAGATAAGCTCAATGGTATTGGATACACATTTATTGGGCCTAGTGCAAGTGGGAGATTGTTGGAGATTATGCATTAGGCCCTTGAGAAAGGCCTTACGTTGCATCATGTTCTCATTTGTTATGGAGATAACAACCCTGGACTATTATATGTTTTACATGTTTATTATAATAATCCCCGTCCCTAGTACTTATGAAGGACTAGTATAAGTTTAATTGATGATCATATGATGATCATGTGTATATGATACAAATTAAGCTTATGGGTACTTGTTAGAGAACAAGTACTGGACTTGACCCACCTATGAGATTTATGTCATGGTCAGATTTCATAATTAAATCTCATAATAGTTATATCATTTATCCTTAGACCTGAGATTATCATAGTCTTCCATATGATGAACATTATGTTTGACGTACTCAAACTCTACCCCTAACCGGGTGGCTATAAAGGATACGATTGGCATAATCAGATTCATGTAGGGAAGAATGATAAGTCAAGATGGGATTTGTCCCTCTCTCAAGAGAGATATCTGCTTGGCCACTCGATGAGTGAGATTGATGTTAGTGGATGGCCGTACCCAAATGAATTGAACTGTTCAATGTCATTTGCTCATATCAATGTACTCGGGATCGAGAAAGCATTGGAAAACATAAGTTGACGTGGACCATGACTTATGTCCAATATGATATCGCGTGACAAAAGGATTGTGATATGTTCTATAAGGATGACGAACTTTGTTTAAGTTATATTAATTGGGTAGTCATGATGGCTTGCTAGAGTCCGCTCATGACTTATGGGTTTGACCTTGGTCGGACTTATTGCCAACTTAATATAATCCTATGGGGTCACACACAAAAGGACGAATTGATCAAAAGGCTAAAATTGGAAAAAGCTGAAAATCTGGCAGGTTCGGCCCAATTGGCACGACCGTACCGTTCTGTGCGCACGACCGTGCCAGATCACAAGCTCGATCGTGCCATTATTCGCCAAAGGAGATTTCAGTCGGCATAAGTGGCACGGACGTGCCACTTTGTGAGCACGACCGTGCCAGGACTCATGAAGTCAGATTTTGGCCAGTTTAATTGGGTGACGGGATTTAGGTCTTCTAGGTCATTAAGGGTTAATGACTAGGGACTATAAATACATCTTTTCACCAGCCATTAAACTAATGCAACCTAGTATGCTTGAGAAACATAATTCTTGATCCAAGATTGAGAATCAAAGATCAAGAACACCAAAATTCATATA
The DNA here is from genome assembly GCA_026119855.1 of Campanula takesimana. Taxonomy (NCBI): domain Eukaryota; kingdom Viridiplantae; phylum Streptophyta; class Magnoliopsida; order Asterales; family Campanulaceae; genus Campanula; species Campanula takesimana. The sequence goes on from JAOWBW010000090.1 coordinate 1,177,456, forward strand.
GCCTTTGAAGATTAGAAACGTGTTTTCTAATGGGTATAGCAATCCAGATCTAGAATGGTTCTAGATATTCGTTCGCGTGTGGATACACATAGAGGATTCTTGTTTTAGCATCTTAAGTTCGTGTTCATGTGATCGTGATCCGATGAACGCGAAGAAGGAGGAGATCAAATCTAAAGCTTGAAGACTTGAAGATTTGAAGATCCGGAAAATTTAAACGCTCTACAAAGGTTAGTATTCTAAATTCATCTTGCTATTAATTTAATCATCATGAATGGATCTTGGGTCTTAGGGTTTTGTTTATTTCATATTGCTTTCTCCCGCTGCGCATGTTGCCTCATAACCTAACAATTTTTCCATATACTTGGATTCAAAATTACTTTTAGGACACTGTTTGAGACTAAACTTGTCTCATTTAAAAATAAGGGTGTCATGTGGTTTACAGTTTTGCATGCTAAACTTTTGTAATACATTTTTCTATATAAGCCTTTTTCTGATAATCCTAAAATACCTCGTGAGTGATCACGGTGAATTTGAATTCCTAATACAAAAGATGCCTTACCAAGATCTTTCATTTCAAATTTGTTTGAAAGAAATTTCTTAGTTTCCTTATGAATGTTCATATCATTACTAGCAAGCAAAATATCATCCACATATAAGACCAAAATATAAATTTACTCCCACTGAACTTATGGTATACATAATTTTTACCAAGATTCGTTTCAAAACCAAATGAAAGAATAAATTGATTAAATTTGAAGTACCATTGACGAGAAGGTTGCTCGAGCCCATAAATGGATTTCTTAAGTTTACTAACTAATTGATTAGTTTGATCCTAATCAGTCACCATTTCTAGTTTCTTTCATATAGATAGTTTCCTCAATGTCTCCATTGAGAAAAGCTGTTTTTACATCCATTTGATGAAGCTCAAGATTATAATGTGCTACTAGTGCCATAATGATCCTAAAAGAGTTTTAGAAGATACCGGAGAAAATGTTTCTTTGTAATCAATGCTTCTTTTTGAGTAAAACCTTTAGCAACAAGACGAGCCTTATTACTTTGTGATTCCCTTTTGGTCTTAAAGATCCATTTACACCTAATAGGTAATGGAACAAGATCCCAAACGTCGTTGTCTTTCATAGATTTTAACTCTTTATTTATGGCATTGATTCACTTATGAGAATTAAGACTATTAATAGCTTTCATGGAAGGTGAGTGGCTCATCTCCCACTAAACCTAAGTATCCTTTATTCTCGGAAAGATACATCTCATATTTATCCATATTTTCACTCCTTCTTACTCTATTGGATCTCCTTAAGGGCACCCGCTCTTCCTCATTTTTGAGGTTGTTGAATTTCTTCATTATGATCAACATTTTCATGTTGTTCAATATTTATAGGGGACTCATTGTTTTGAATTGTATAGTCCTTTTGAATTTCAGGTATAAAACCTTGATTTCCAATGGGAACTAAGGGAAGAGGTATAGAATTGGATGCATCTTCCTTTTCAAATTCAAAACTATTCCTAACTTCCCCCCTAAATTCAACATCCTCAAAGAACTTATCATTTCCCATTTCAAAAGGTTCTAGTTTTCGGGTTGTAAAATTTATAGCCCCTAGATCTCTTGGCATACCCAACAAAATAGCTACTAACAGTCTTAGCGTCCAGTTTTGTCCTTATTAGGCCCATAAGGCCTAGCTTCTGCTGGACAACCCCATACATAAAATTGTTGGGTTTCCAAGTAACATGCGCAGCGGAATATAGCAATTAAAATTTTAAGAAACCCAAAGCCATGGATTCGTTCATATGATTAAATCAAATACAACAAGATGAATAGAGGAATAACTAACCCTTGATGGCTATGAATTTTCTCTTGATCTTTGGTGGAGAAACTTGAAGACTTGATCACGATCACAAAGCTTGAACACGAACATTGAAGATGATGATTTTCACCCTCTAGCGGTATCCACACTTCGAACGAATATCAAAGGAGCTTCTTTGATCTTGGTTGCTAGACCAATAATTGTAAAACACGCTTTCACAATTTAATAAGGAACTATATGGAATTTATTTTGTGAATTATTTTGTTCCTCAATCAATGATATCTTAGAACAAAATAAAATCTCTCTCAAACTCTTTGAGACTCACAAAAGGCACTAGTTAATATGGTCTGGCCGAATTGGTGTTTTTATACACAATTAAGACCTATTCCAAATAGGTAACTTGTGCCAAAAACCATTCCTAATCGAATTAGGAAATTTCCAATCGGCATACCGGGCGCCCGCCTGGTCCTACCCAGGCGCCCGCTTGTTTGGACAGAAAGTCTAATTCTTTTCCGGCTTGTTCAGGCGCCCGCCTGGTGCAACCCAAGCGCCCGCTTGGTTGACCAGGAGGCCCAGAAGAACTTTCCAGAAATTCCTTGGAAGTCCTCCGACCCTAAATGCCAATATAGTCCTTTTATTTAAGATTCGTTCTATTGTGTGTGACCCTCTAGGATTATACTAAGTTGGCAATGGGCTCAAACATGATCCCATAAGATATGATTAGGTTCTAGCAAACCGTCATACCTACCCAAATAGTATAACTAGATACAAGTTCGCATTCCTTTAGAATATGTCACAATCCCTTTGTTCACGATGTCATTGAACACAAGTCATGGTCAAACAGTCAACTTGTTTTGTTCAATACTTTCTCGATTCCGAATATGTTGATAATTCAAATGCTATTGATCCAATCAATCCATTTGAGTCCGGCCGAACATTTCATCAACATCATTCCTTCGAGAGGCCCAAGCTTGACATCTCTCCGTGGAGGGACAAATCCATTTAGCTTATTATTCTTCCCAACGGGAATCCGATTATGCCAATCATACCCTTTATAACTACCGTGTTAAGGTAGCGTTTGAATATGTCAAACACAATGTTCATCAAGTGGAAGACTATAATAACTTCATGTCTAAGGATTCAAATGACATAACTAATATGAGATATATGTACGACATAGACCATGACATAAATCTCATACAGCGGGTCATGTCCAGTACCTTGTTCCAAACAAGTACCCATAAATCTAACATGATCATCCCATGATCATTTAGCCTTTATACTAGTGCTTAACAAGTACTAGGGACGGGGATTATTATAAGTAAACATGAACAACAATAATAATCAAAACATCTCTTTATTGATACGAAATAAATGATAACAATTATAACGTTTATTAACCGTGCCTAGGGCACCACTACCAACAATCTCCCACTTGCCCTAGGCCCAATCTCCCATGTATCTAATACCCATGGACCTAACATGACCATCATGTTTAGCTTGTGGAAGTCCCTTTGTTAGCGGGTCCGCAACATTGTCATCAGTAGGTACTTTGCATATATTTACGTCTCCCCTATCAACGATCTATCGAATGATATGAAAACGCCTAAGTATGTGTTTGGATTTTTGATGTGCTCTTGGTTCCTTTGCTTGAGCAATAGCACCATTATTATCGCCATAAAGGTCTATTGGATTAGCAATACTAGGAACCACTTCAAGTTTAGTTATGAACTTCTTAATCCAAACAGCTTCCTTTGCAGCATCCAATGCAGCAATATACTCAGCTTCTGTTGTAGAATCAGCGGTTGTACTTTGCTTGGAACTCTTCCAGCTTACAGCCCCACCATTTAACATAAACACAAAACCCGATTGCGATCGGCTATCATCTTTGTCGGTTTGGAAGCTTGCATCCGTGTAAGCATTTACAACGAGATCATCTTCCATTCCTCCATAGACCAAAAAGGAGTCTTTAGTTCTTCTCAAGTACTTAAGAATCGCTTTTACAGCTATCCAGTGATTTTCGCCAGGGTCGGATTGATATCTACTTGTCATGCTCAAAGCATAAGATACATCCGGCCTAGTACAAATCATGGCATACATGATGGACCCAATTGCCGAAGCATATGGAACATCATTCATTTTCTCACGCTCATCGTTTGTCTTAGGACATTGAGTCTTGCTTAGAGAAACTCCATGTAACACGGGCAAGGTGCCTCTCTTGGAATTTTCCAAACGGAATCTTCTAATGACCTTGTCAATGTATGTACTTTGGATTAAACCAAGTAGCCTCCTTGATCTATCTCTATAGATCTTAATGCCAAGAATATATGCGGCTTCACCCATATCTTTCATTGCGAAGCACTTTCCTAACCAAGTCTTCACGGACTGAAGTGTAGGAATGTCGTTTCCAATGAGCAATATGTCATCCACATATAAAATAAGGAATAGCACTATGCTCCCACTAATCTTCTTGTATACACAAGGCTCATCTTCGTTCTTGATGAAACCAAACTCTTTGACCGATTCATCAAAATGGAGATTCCAACTCCTAGAAGCTTGCTTCAATCCATAGATGGATCTCTGCAATTTGCATACCTTAGAATCTTGTTCAAAGCCTTCTGGTTGTGTCATATACACATCCTCTTGGAGTTTTCCATTCAGGAAAGCGGTTTTGACGTCCATCTGCCATATTTCATAGTCATGATATGCGGCAATGGCAAGCAAAATTCTTATAGACTTGATCATTGCTACGGGTAAAAAGGTCTCATCATAGTCAATACCATGAACTTGCCTATAACCCTTCGCTACAAGCCTAGCTTTGTGAGTATGCACCTTCCCATCCATGTCAGTCTTCTTCTTGAAGACCCATTTGCATCCTATGGTTTTTACACCTTCGGGCGCATCAATTAAATTCCAAACTTGATTGTCTTGCATGGATTGCAATTCGGATTCCATGGCTCCAAGCCACTTGTCCGAATCAGGAGAAGACATCACCTCTTGGTAGGTTGACGGTTCATCATTCTCAATGATTTCTACCTCATTACTATCCGTTACGAGAAATCCATATCTCTCGGGCTCGGATCGTAACCTACTAGATCTGCGAGATGCTTGTGTATTTTGAACAGGTTCCACAACTCCTTGTGGTTCTTGTTCTTGTTCCACTATTGGTTCAATGTTATTTTCTGGGTCTCGAATTTCTTCAAGATTTATTTTACTCCCACTGATTTCTTTGGAGAGAAACTCTTTCTCTAGAAAGACACCAGTTCGGGCAACAAACACTTTGTTGTCCTCTCGGTTGTAAAAGTAATATCCTTTAGTTTCCTTAGGATATCCCACGAAAATACATTTATCAGATTTGTGTGCTAGTTTGTCAGAGATAAGTCTCTTGACATAAACTTCGCAACCCCAAATCCTCATGAAAGATAAACTAGGTTTCTTTCCACTCCACATCTCATATGGAGTCTTTGGAACCGATTTAGTTGGAACTTGATTTAGTGTGAAAGCAGCGGTTTCTAGGGCGTAACCCCAAAAGGATATTGGAAGATCAACTTGACTCATCATTGATCGAACCATGTCTAACAAAGTCCGATTTCTCCTCTCAGACACACCATTCCATTGTGGTGTTCCGGGCGGAGTCAATTGTGAAACTATTCCACAATTCTTTAGATGATCGTCAAATTCTTGACTTAAGTATTCACCACCTCGATCTGATCGAAGTGCCTTAATACTTTTGCCAAGTTGTTTTTCTACTTCATTTTGAAATATTCTAAATATCTCAAATGCTTCACTTTTATGTTTCATTAGGTAAACATACCCAAATCTACTATAATCATCAGTGAAGGTTATGAAGTATTGAAATCCTCCCCTAGCATTGCTACTTAATGGTCCGCATACATCGGAATGTATCAACCCCAATAAGTCGCTTGCCCTTTCACCCAACTTGGTAAAAGGTGTCTTAGTCATTTTTCCAAGAAGACACGACTCACAAGTATCATATGACTCTAAGTCACATGAACCCAAAAGTCCGTCCCCATGGAGTTTTGAGATACGCTTCTCATTAATATGACCAAGACGGCAATGCCACAAATAAGTATGATTTACATCATTAGGTTTAGATTTCTTATTTACATGATAGACATTATTTTCATTCTTGACATCCAAGATATAAAGGCCATTAAATGAATTAGCAATACCATAAAGCACATCATTTAAATAAATAGAAAATTTCTTATTCTCAATAAGAAACTTAAAACCTTCATTATCCAAACAAGAAATTGAAATAATATTTCTGCTTAAATCCGGAACATAATAACAATTGTTCAAAACAAGAATTAATCCGGAAGGTAAAGTGACTTCATAAGTCCCTACGGCTAATGCAGCAACTCTTGCTCCATTTCCCACACGTAGATCTACTTCACCTTCTTTAAGCAGTCTCCTATTCTTTAGTCCCTGCACATTTAGACAAATGTGAGAACCACATCCGGTATCCAATACCCAAGAATCAGTGGTAGAAAGGAGAATATCTATCATATAGATACCTGAAGTCGACGCAGCCTTGCTGCTCTTCTTCTTCTTTTGCTCTTCCAAGAAAGCCTTGCAATTACGTTTCCAATGACCAATTTCTTGACAATGGAAACAGATTGCATCCTTTTGTGAATCAGGTTTTGCCTCAGAAGCCTTGGCAACCTTTGCTTTGCTTATCTTGGGTTTGACAACATTTGCCTTACCCTTGCCTTTGGCACCAGGCTTCTTCCCATCATGAACCAAGAGCACGGGAGAACCTTTCTCCACAATTTTCATCTCTGCAGTTTTGAGCATCCCATGCAACTCAGAGAGATTCTTATCCATTCCATGCATGTTATAATTCATTACAAACTGATTATAACTTTTAGGCAATGAATTAAGAATGAGATCCGTGGCTAGCTCCAATGGGATTGGATAGCCAAGTTTCTCAAGGTGCTCTACATAACCTTTCATTTTAAGAAAGTGAGGACTCACTTGTTGCCCTTCATTCATTTTACTAGTAGTGAATGCAACAATGGTCTTGTACCTCTCTTGCCTAGCTTGCTCTTGAAACATAGTTCTCAACTCCACGCCTATCTCATAGGCTTCCAAATGTTCCAAACTTTGTTGGAGTTTTGAACACATAGCAGCAAGCATGAGCAACTTACATCTCTAGAATCATTACGATGTTTCTTGTAATTGTCTCTTTCTACCCTAGGGGCAGTAGGCGGTGGTTCAGCGGGGAGAGGCCCATCGAGAATGTACAACTTATCTTCTTGCCTAAGAACAATTCTTATGCTACGGATCCAATCCATAAAATTTGTACCATTCTCTTCGAGCTTATCCTTCTCAAGGATCGATCGCAACGACATTGATTGAGTGTTATTAGTCATTATCTACAAATATGCAAAAATTTCCAAAATTTAATAAGTACCGTTTTTCATAAAAGAGATAAATAATGTATTTTTCAAACAAAATACTCCCACTAAATTATATAACCTTCATATACGTCCAATGTATAATATAATTCAAATGGTTAAGATCCAACTTTAATTTAATTTCAAGTCCGCTAAGGCGGATTACACAAAATCAAATTAATTAGGTAGACAACTCTTGTCAATCATATCTCATATGACTCTTAGTTCCTTTTATGAGATTCTTTAAGAAATCCAATTTCAAAAAGCATGTTAAACCTCATCTTTGCCTAGGCCCAAAACTGTTTTGACGCCCAATTAAGTCTAACCATTTTAAACGCATAGTTAATGTGTCCCGCTAGGGCGTGCCCACACTATCTATCTTGCTCATACATAAACAAATTTAATGCATCTCGCTAGGGCGAATCTACATTAAAATCACTCATGTACTAACAAGTGTTTTAATCATGGCATGGCAATAAAAGACTTAAAACTTTCTTTGAAGGTTCATCACATATAGCATATAACACATTTATGAGCACATAATATAAACATGTTACACATCAATTTTAGCCACTAAATTAATCTCCATTAATTTAAGCATGATATTTATGTGTCATTAGTTTCTCTATAATTATGAGGATGAGACTATTTCAACTTTGGTTATTATCTCCAAATCAAGACAACAAGAAGCGCGGTCGAACTAAGCCATTAGGCAACCACAATCCCGCACTAATTCAAGAAACCAAGAAAGTAGTCCATGTGGCCGAAACTAAGCAATAGATGGTCTCGATGAACGTAGGCCAATTGCATTCACAATTCCACATGGATCTCCAATCATTGAATCAAGAACTTTGTTTCTCAATTTTAGCAATTATGAACTCTTCATAATTCTAACTTCGTTTTATCTTTGAAACTTTGATTGCGATCAATTTTGGGAAACACAATCTCGATGAACGCAGATTAGCCATCCAAAACTTGAACCAATCTAGGAATCACAAGACTAAAACAAATAGGAAGATCAAACCCCAAAATCCACGCACAAACCAACTACCCAAAACCCATTCCAGATCAACAAGTCTGGACTGGTTCTGTTACTGGTTTTATCGAATTTATCAAAAATTCCATATTCAGATTTTAACCAAAATCAGAACAAATTTTGACCACCGAGCGCCCGCCTGCAAAGGACCAGGCGCCCGCTTGAATGGCCAGAATAGTATAGAATTTTAAAGTTCGAAAATTTTGTCTCAAAATTATTTTTCCCCGATTATTAAAACTTTGATCCAATCAAAATCAATAATCAAAATAATTCAGAATCCACCATAATTTTTTTTTATTGCGATTGAATCGTGCGATTAAAGCTGGAAAAACAATAAACCACATAAAATCACAAAACACATAAACATCATATAATCCAATATTCATATCATGCTTGGCACATAAACAATTTATATACACACAACATGATCCAAGTATTGAATTAATCAACATGAACGGGGCTCTGATACCACTGTTGGGTTTCCAAGTAACATGCGCAGCGGAATATAGCAATTAAAATTTTAAGAAACCCAAAGCCATGGATCCGTTCATATGATTAAATCAAATACAACAAGATGAATAGAGGAATAACTAACCCTTGATGGCTATGAATTTTCTCTTGATCTTTGGTGGAGAAACTTGAAGACTTGATCACGATCACAAAGCTTGAACACGAACTTTGAAGATGATGATTTTCACCCTCTAGCGGTATCCACACTTCGAACGAATATCAAAGGAGCTTCTTTGATCTTGGTTGCTAGACCAATAATTGTAAAACACGCTTTCACAATTTAATAAGGAACTATATGGAATTTATTTTGTGAATTATTTTGTTCCTCAATCAATGATATCTTAGAACAAAATAAAATCTCTCTCAAACTCTTTGAGACTCACAAAAGGCACTAGTTAATATGGTCTGGCCGAATTGGTGTTTTTATACACAATTAAGACCTATTCCAAATAGGTAACTTGTGCCAAAAACCATTCCTAATCGAATTAGGAAATTTCCAATCGGCATACCGGGCGCCCGCCTGGTCCTACCCAGGCGCCCGCTTGTTTGGACAGAAAGTCCAATTCTTTTCCGGCTTGTTCAGGCGCCCGCCTGGTGCAACCCAAGCGCCCGCTTGGTTGACCAGGAGGCCCAGAACTTTCCAGAAATTCCTTGGAAGTCCTCCGACCCTAAATGCCAATATAGTCCTTTTATTTAAGATTCGTTCTATTGTGTGTGACCCTCTAGGATTATACTAAGTTGGCAATGGGCTCAAACATGATCCCATAAGATATGATTAGGTTCTAGCAAACCGTCATACCTACCCAAATAGTATAACTAGATACAAGTTCGCATTCCTTTAGAATATGTCACAATCCCTTTGTCCACGATGTTATTGAACACAAGTCATGGTCAAACAGTCAACTTGTTTTGTTCAATACTTTCTCGATTCCGAATATGTTGATAATTCAAATGCTATTGATCCAATCAATCCATTTGAGTCCGGCCGAACATTTCATCAACATCATTCCTTCGAGAGGCCCAAGCTTGACATCTCTCCGTGGAGGGACAAATCCATTTAGCTTATTATTCTTCCCAACGGGAATCCGATTATGCCAATCATACCCTTTATAACTACCGTGTTAAGGTAGCGTTTGAATATGTCAAACACAATGTTCATCAAGTGGAAGACAATAATAACTTCATGTCTAAGGATTCAAATGACATAACTAATATGAGATATATGTACGACCTAGACCATGACATAAATCTCATACAGCGGGTCATGTCCAGTACCTTGTTCCAAACAAGTACCCATAAATCTAACATGATCATCCCATGATCATTTAGCCTTTATACTAGTGCTTAACAAGTACTAGGGACGGGGATTATTATAAGTAAACATGAACAACAATAATAATCAAAACATCTCTTTATTGATATGAAATAAATATAACAATTACAACGTTTATTAACCGTGCCTAGGGCACCACTACCAACAAAAATGATTTAAGGACGGTTTCTTATTCGTCCATAATTCATAAGAGGTTTTATTAGTAGCTTTAGAGGAGTTCTATTGACAACATATGTTGTGGTTTTAATGTATCGCCCATAATGAGTGAGGTAAGGAAGTATAAGAGATCATACTTCTTACCATACCCTTAAGGGTTCTATTACGTCTCTCAGCTACACCATTCATGCTAGGCGTACCCGGCATAGTGTAGTGAGGGACAATCCCATACTCCTCAAAATAGCGAGCAAAAGGACCCGGACGTTGTTCCCTTGAACCGTCATTCCGACCAAGGTATTCACCACCACGATCGGACCTAACGTTCTTAATAGTCTTCCCAAGTTGATTTTCATCTTCGGCCTTATAAGAACTTGAAAACATCCAATGATTTAGACTTATCATGAAGTAAATAAATGTACCCATAATGAGAGTAGTCATCTATGAACGTAATAAAGCATTGTTGACCATTCTATAAAGTGGTAGTGAATGGCCCACAAAAATCCGTATTTATTAGTTCTAGGACACTTGAAGCTCTCAAGGATACTTCTTTGTTTGTAAATTTTCTTTTTAAGGCTTTTAATGCAAAAGTCTTTTCTGAAATATCAAGTTTGTTCAAGATTCTTTTTGACATAAGCTTATCAATTCTCCTCTTGGAGATATGACCCAAACGCCTATGCCATACGATATAAGAATTTTTACTTGACAACTTTTGCTTTCTACTTTTGGTTTCATTATTATGGGACTCATTTATTGTTTGAATAGTGTCAAATAAATAAAGATTTACTTGACAAAGTACTTGTACCAACAACCTTAGAATTAAAATAAAGATCACATTTATTATTACTAAATGAACAAGAGTAACCTTCCTTGTCTAATATTGTGATAGATATCATAATTCCGTTCAAATAACGGTACAATAAATGTATTATTTAATACAAAATAATACCTACTCCCTCTGTCTCACTATGTTTGGTCACTAGACATAATCTCGTAGTTTAAGGAACTTCAATAAATATCTTGTTCATCTTTTACATTTCCAATTCTATCCATCTTTAAGACATGAAAAGTCACACATTAGTTTTGTATTTAATTAATTAGTTTTTAAAATGCTCATTTAAATAAGGGTATAATGGGATAATAGGGTATAAATTTACATTGAATTTATAAGTGGCCAAATAAAATGATACAAACAAAAATGGAAATGTGGCCAAACAAAGTGAGACGGAGGGAGTAGTACTTAACAATAACCGAAAAAATCCTTATGCCTATAACTTCAACCGGATTCCCAGCTCTCATATAGATGAATCTCTTCATCTTCACTGGGTCTTCGGTAATTCAGGCAACCCTACATAGACATACTTATGTGAGTTGTTACACCAGAATCCAACCACCATATATATGTAGGAATTGAAACCAAATTAGCCTTAGTGCAAATAAGACCAAATGACATACCTTTCTTAGCACGCCAAGCGTGATACTTAGGGCATTCGAACTTCATGTGAGTGAGGTCCTTGTAAAAGATGCATTTATTTTCCTTATGACCATTAGATGATCCCTTAGGCTTCTTATTACATGCAACCGCAATTTCCTTCCCTCTTCTCTTTGTCCCATGAGAAGAGGTAGATGCCATACGTTCCTCAAGAATATCAATGATTGTTTTAGCATCAACATCCATGGAGACATTGTTCAAAATAGTCTCCGGGACAACAATATTCATGATCATTAGGCTCACGCGGTTGGAGCGTTTCCACTTCTCAGCATTTAAGCAATCTTCTTGAGTGCTTTCATTAGTGAGAGGAAGAGGAAACGGTTCCCTTAATGCGAGATCTATGTCCATATATCCTAAGATCATTGTCATTTTATTTTTCCAAGTTTTAAAGTTAGTCTCATTTAGCATCTGCACGGTACTCATAGCAGCAATTACGGATGAAGCAATAATTAAATCTGTTGGAATTTCAAGAACAAGAATGAATACAAAAACATGAATAAGAAACTAAATAATGAATAAATGATTAATTATATCAATGAATCCATCAACAGGGTAATAAACATTACATCAAAACTAATCTTTGGATTACGAGTTGACTCATAAATGATTCCTTAGGTAACAAGTAATTTGAACTATATTTTAATTAAATGCTTAATCTTCCTTTGGGCCGTCTTAAGCATTTAACAAAACAACTTAATGTTCATTTTATTTGTTACCACATGAATGCTCAAGTTTAGTCAAATATCAAGATCTTCTTTGAAAAATTCAAGTCATTCACATATTAACTCAAACATTCAACACTTTAACAATTTTGGATTTAAATAACGTTAATCACTTTGGTGATAATAATATTTAAACAATGAATAAAATTTTTTAAGCATATAATTAATCAAGACTTTAAGGTTTGAAAAAATATATGTTTTATTCAAATGGGGAAACAAAATTGTGCAAAAAACTTGAAAATCTTAAAATATGTGAACAGTGTTTGCACTGCCGAGCATAGAGAATAGCATGGCCGAGCATCACTTTTACAGAAACATCGTTTTTCGGCCAATTAGTGCGGCCGTGCAAAACTAAAGACTTGGCCAAGCATCATACTTAAGGTCCGGTCGGACCGGCTATAATACCCGCCCGGACCACTCTTTTCTGAAGGCACCGATTCAAAACCTGAAGGTGCACGGCCGAGCATATCCCTTGACTCGGCCGTGCAGAGTGATTTTCTGTACTTCTGAATTTTTGTCAAAACTTTTCCCAAAACATGAACAACAATTAGATCCACATGGTTATGAATTATAGAACGTATAACCATGCTATTTAGGGATAATCTTGTCTTTAAAACAATGGAATCAAGCAAGTAAATCCACATAATTATGCATTACACATAACTATGCTATGAAGGGATAGTCAAGCTTGAACCATTGTGTTCATTGATCAAAACTTTTCAAACTTTTTCTTAAAACTTTAGATGATGAATATCAGCACTCTAAAATAAATAAAGCCTCTAAACAACATCAAAAACTTTATGATTCAATAGAAAAAATGAATCAAATAAGCATTAAAGCTTTTGCAAAAGAACTCAAACATAAACCAGAATATGAGCGGGCTCTGATACTAATTGTTAGAACAATTTTAATCCTTGAATGCCATACTCTATGCTGGAATAAGTTTGAGAAAGGAGATGAAGAAGATGAAGGCGGAAGCGTAATACCTGTTGAATCCATCTTTAATGTTGTTTAGGGAGAATGATAAATGAAGTAGGGAAAGTAATACTTCTAAATGATTGTGCCTCTTTCTCTCTTGACTTCTTTAACACTTAATGAAGAGAATTTGAGAGAGTAAAATGAATTATGTAGTAGTTTCTAGGCTGATGGAAAGCCCTTTATATATGAAACCAATAGGCACCTCATTTAGGGACTACACCCTTTCAATCTTAAGTGATGTGAAATTACCACTTTGCCCATAAAAATAGGTAATATTACATCCAGAAATTCTACACATTATTTAATCCACTACATTTTATTATAACATTATAATCATGATTTCATGAATGGAACATTAATGACTTGTTATGCAATCCATGTTCTAACATTTTGGAGAAATTTTTTTTTAAAGAAAAAAACTAATTTAGTAGGTGATAATTCAGCTCAAATAATTTGGGATAGAAAATATATCCGAAAATCGCATGGACCAATCACAACCCAACACGTGTCCCAATCAGATAAAAAGAAAAAAATATCATGGACTGCCGACACACGTGCCGTGTCGGGCGGTGTGACACGCGCGTGTGTCGGCCCAATGGTAAGCCGCCGCGGGGAAGGAGTTGGGGCCCTTTTTTTTTCCAGCTGAATGAAAATTTTCATTTTCCAATTTCATCCCACCCCATTTCATTTCCCCATTGCAGCACATCACCTAGTTGAAATTCCATTTCAACCCAAATTTCATTCCCCATTGTAGAAGGTCTAAGAGGACTTGAATTGTGAATTACTAACGTGGATATTACAATTTTCAAGAAAGCTGGTTAAGTTTTATATCCACTTTTGTTAAATAATTTTGATTAGTCTATTTTTACAATTGATTGCAAATAAATGTAAATATTAAGAATCAGACAATAAATATAAATATACTTATAGTGTTGGGTATAATTTGTAAATATGTATAAAGTTTAGCAAATTCCAACTGATCATCTGATATTTAGATCTGCACCGAAAAATTTAAATTCCTGCCGAGAAAAATCACACAAGGTATTTCCACTCCAATACCATATAGCTCTGTTAAGTTTCTAATTTAGAGTGTCAAGCCCGTATGATGGTAATTTGTTTTAAGGCCAAAGAAATTCTTAAGAATCAATAATTTTTATAATTCCACCTTATTTTTTTCCCATTTTAGTTTATCTATTGTTTAGAGGAAAAATTGCAATTTAGTTACCTGAGTTTGTTGTCATGTTTCAATTAGTTATCAAAATTGTTTTTTTTTACAATTTGACTACTGAATGTTTCTTTTTGTTGCAATTATGTGTAATTTTGGATGACGCGTTAAAAACCTAACAAAAAATATGTCATGTGCATCTCACATGACATACTTAAGGGGTGTTTTTGTCCATAAATTTATTAAAATAAATTTTAAATCCATCTTCTTTCTCCCCAAACCCACCATCCAACCCCACCACCACCACCTTCTTATACCACCGCCAACCTTCCTTTCCAGGTTTTAAGTGTATCCCACCATCCATCATCATCACCACCACCACTGGTAGGCTTAGTCGCACACCTACTAAATTAGACCTGAACTCGGCCACTAATAATGTAATTAGGGTAAGTCAGGGTCGATCCACGAAGAACGATGATTATTTGCGAACAGTCACTTGACCAGATTGGGGGTTTGATTTTGATTGTAAATAATTCCTAGACGGGAAATTAAACTAATTGTGATTAAAACAATGAATTAAAAAGCACTTCAGATTTGATACTGTCACCGGATTTTAATTCTAATATCACTGATAATTCTAATCTCCGTTAATCTTATTCACTTGATTACGAGATGTATTTCAATCTCTGTCTCTTCTTTCAGAATAGTTTATAGCAGTGGCACACTCACTATAAACCCTAATTAAAATTAAACCTAAACTGGCACAGAAAAGGTCTAAAGATTAATTGATGAAGTTTTAAGAGACTAAAATCAAGAACGCTTTCTAAAAATAATTTAGATAATCGTCTAATCTTGCCTACTCCCCAAATTGCTATGGCACATACACAATTCGTGGAGATGCTACATTGAAAACCCTAATTCTGGCACAGAACGAGTAATCTAGCAAAGATCAATAAAGAGGACAAGTAAATTGGCCAGATTTACAAACCCTAGAAATTAATCTAAAACGGTACAAGCAAGATTATGAACAAGAATTAATAAAGAAAAAAGAAATACCTCAATAGAAATAAAAAACTGGATCAAGATCTCAAAATCCAAAGTGATGGAGTTTAGTTCTCCATTAATGGTTTACAAAGAGCTTCAGAGAGAAAAAGAAAAGAACGTAGTATTCAAAAGTCTAGAGAGAATCAAAAAAAATAAAATCCCTAATCTAAAACTAATAATGACTCTTTTTTTAAAATTCAAAAATAAAAAGATAATAAAATAAAATAAAACCAAAAACCAAAAAAATCAGTCCCAGCCGCCTTCACTTTGTACGGAGGTTGACTTTCACCATTTTACAATTCAGCCCCTGGAGTTTTAATATTGTCAGTTCAGTCCTCCAAGTTTCAGAATTGTCCAAACAGCCCCTCAACTTCCAGAAATTTCAGTTTGGCCCCTGCGCTCTTCCGCCAGTTAACTTTGACTTGACTTTGACTACTTGATCATTGAGACAGACGTTGAAGCTCACCAAAAAAAATTACATCCGGGAAAATAATTAACTAATAACGACTATTCTACCCCGGATTACAATAAAGCTCAAATGATAAAATAATGTCTCAAATACATCAAATCTAGTCTAAAATACATCAAAATGAACCAAAATATATGAGGGAATAAGGTAAATAATGTATACAAAATCCACCACATCAAATTCCCCCACGCTTAGACCGTTACTCGTCCCTGAGTAACATCCTAACCCCACTCTAATCTCCGGTCTAATCAGCGTAGCATCGGAGAAAATGACCCCTAATCTCCTCTAAGCCTCCTCAGTCAAAAGTCAACAAACACAAACAAATTTGGAGTGTAAGAAACTCCGTCCCCATATAACTCCAGGAAATCAAATAAAGATCAATGGCCTTAGCCCGATACAAACTCCAAAATAGTAAAAAACCGTATCCGGACTAAGGCCCACTCATAAAAGCCACGGGGAACTAAAATATCCTATGTTTCCCCCACGCTAGTCTCACACTACAAGTCTCCCTCATAAAAATAAGTTTTTGGTCAGGTAGTGGTCCCGCGTAAAACTCACCTCGTGTTTAGCACCAACACCCCCTTATAACTCCAAAAGCAAAACGAGGATTTCTATCCTATTACCTACTAACCGAATGTCCAACATCAAAATATCCTAACCCGAAACTCCGAGCCTCCCTTATGTCGGCAATCACCGGTGAATAAAAGATAACATCACTCAAAATCTCACCTTTTACCTAAGCGCCCTTTCGGGTTTTCACTTAGCCTCTCTATTTTTTTTTTCTTTTTTTTTAATTTTTTTTTTAATAAAAACTAACTAGCTATCTAGAAATAAAATGTATACTATACAACTACAAACCCGTCCCCACGCTTAAACTACACAGTGTCCTCAATGTGTGTGCAACAATAAAAGTGCTAGGACAGTAAAAGCGTAAAAGAGGGGAAAATAATACCATCACTGAGGGGGCCATTGCCACGTGGCCTGAGAATTGAAACCCTCACTTTGAATTTGGGCCCGTCTAGTCTCGTGTCTCTGTCTCCTCGTAGATTTTCTGTCTGCCATCCGTTTAAAAAATTGAGCAGGAACGGGAGGAAGATCCCGGGGTTCTGATTGTTGCATCCACATCATCATATGTGACTGGTTTTTGCTGATGGTTGTTACCTCATCCTCAATAGCTTCAAGCCGGTCACATGTCTCCTCCCATCTCCTATCTTCAAGAGCATATCGGTCCTGCCTAATACGATCCTCATAAGCATATCGGGCCTGCTGCATACGCATCATCTCCTGCAGCTGGTCATTCCGGAAAGCACTAGATCCCGCTGCCTGGTCATCCATTTCCTTATCATTTCTTACCACCTCCTCATCACCATCACCTTCAACAGGCACAACCTCTCGATCCTCAATATCAACCACTCCCACCATCCTCCAATCCCTTGGTGCCGGTCCCATTGGGAATGTAGCCCCTTCCTTACATATCATATAATGCCTATCCCCATAAGTAAATTTCAGAGCAGCACCATAGATGGGAGGAAGAGTACTGAAACCATCATATCGGCATATGTAATCTTCATCAAAATAGTAAGGTCCCTCAATCAACCCTACCTCATCAGGATGGTCTCGAGTGAATTTCTCAACTAAAAGGGTTATCATACCTCCAACGGGAATGTTGCCACAACCCTGGCTCGCATAAGTAGCGCACTTAACGAAGAAAGCATCAACCCAATCTGGAATGGTGGTAGAACTTGGTAACGCCGTTCTCATCATAGCAACATCAAAGGTGTTCAACTTGGCCGGCTCCCCTTTTCCTAGAAATGTCATAGATAATGCCCTATAGAATAAACGCTAAGCTGGGTGAGTGAGGTTGGCCGCTGTATTATTAAGTCTTGTGAACGTGCGGCCTGTCAACTCAAAGAAGAAAATAGCTACCATCTGATCCTTCTCTTTAAACTCTCCAGCTGGATCGGACACGCCAAACAACTCCCGAACCTCAGCGTATGACAGAGTCTTCTTCTGATCATTGAGCTGAAACCGGATACTAGGCACCCCTTTTACTTCCACCTGCTCAAATGTGGACAAAAACTCAAGCGTGTATCGCTTGTATACTGCTGCACTTTTCCCCACAAATTTTTCTAGCCCCGTTTGCTTCATTAGCTGTCTCACTTGAATCCCGAACCCAAAAACATCTAAAAGATCACTATCCAAAAACCTTGTAATATGTAACTTGCGCTTGTGGTGATCTAGCTTCTTCCATTTCTTTTTCTGAGAGTCATTTAACTTCTTTAAACCCATAAAAATGTCTCCCTCATAAGGAGGTGGTTCAAGAATACTCGGTTTTTGCCTTTTTACACCTCGACCAACATTACCCATCGGCTTTGGAGGCATGATTTCAACACTCACCAATACTCTCACCAACACAATAAACAATAACAAGAACCACACAATCGCACCACAATCTCAACACAACCACAAAACTATCACCGCTCACAATTCACCCACACTATCATCGCTCACAATCACTCACCAACAACAATAATAATCAACAATAATAACAAGAGCACAATCGCAAAAACGATATCAAGCCTCCGATCAACAATCGATCCACCACAACATCCAACAAGAAAATAAACTGAAAGTAAAATCGAGAAGATTTTTACCTTACAATGCTCCAATACTGCCCACCAAGCCTCCTTGTCTCTCCAAAATTGCTCCAAGAAAGATGAATCAAAAACCCCAAATTTGAATTTCTAGGGTTTTGAAATTCTGCTTGAAATCTGATGAATTGATGGTTTAGGGTGTTAGAATGGGTTGCATTTAGGTGAGAGAAAGTGGGTTAAGGTGGGATAATGGCGAAATTGGATGAAATTTGAGGGTGGAACGGATTAGGGTTTAGAGAGATGAAGTTGGGGAAGAAGGGGAAATTGAGTGATTTGAGGGAAGGGATGCTGTTTTAATGGAGGTGGGGTGCCGGTGGTGATGGTAGTAGGGAGGAGAGGCTGCCGGAATGAATGGGGAAAGTGCCGGCTGTTTGTTGGTGAAGAAGAAGAGAGAGAGAGAGAGAGAGACAGACAGACAGACAGACCGTGAGGGAGAGGATGGTCGCCGGAATTAATGGGGGGTGGCGGCTGTTTGGTGCGGCGCCAATGGAGAGTGACGGGTTTAGAGAGAGAGAGATGAACGGGGTGAGAGAGAGAGAGAAGACTGTGATTGGGGGAATCGCCGGAATTAATGGGGTGGGGTGCCGGCGGTTTGTGGTGGGGAAGAAGAGAGAGAGAGAGAGGGGGAGGGAGATCGTGAGGGAGGGAAGTTCGCCGGCGTGAATGGGGGGTGCCGGCTGGAATGGTGGTGAAGACGAAGAAGAAGAGAGAGAGAGAGAGAGCGCGTGAGGGAGGGGTGTGAACGGGATGAGAGAGAGAGAGACTGTGAGGGAAGGGTTCATTCTTTTCTTTTTTTTTTTTTTTTTTTTTTCAACAAGGAAAGAAGGCAAGTTGTGGGCACAAGTTATCCATTCGTGCAGCAAGACATTTTCAATTTCTTTCCAAGTTGGTCACCAGTTTTTGCACAGGTTGTGCTAGTGGGCACAAGTTGTGCTGTGCTGCACCAAGGTGTGTGCACAACCCCCTTCCTTGTGCAGCAAATTTGGGATAAAATTGGGCACAAGTTGTGCTGTGATGCACGAGTTGTGCAATGCCTGTTGCTCCTTTTTTTTTTTTTTTTTTTTTTCAAGTCTAGCTCGGGTGCCCTCCAGCAATGATTTCCTGCACACCATCAAACATAAAAATATACCTTTAGTAGCACCAATTCTAGACATGAATAAAAATACAAAAATTAAAAACATAATATACACAATAACCAATAAAATAGGCAATTAAATCCGGGTTGCCTCCCGGTTAGCCGCCCTTCTTTACCGTCTTTAGCTAGACCAAATGCCGGGAAAGCACCCGGCATGCATCAAAGTTTAAAGTCTTTGACAAGACTCGGACCCAAAGCTATCAAACATATACCGGGTCTTGGAGATCAATCACCTCCAAATCCGCGGTATTCACGACTTCGTTCTCAAAATACGGTTTCAACCGTTGACCATTAACTTTGAATCCTTTGTCCTCATTAGGACTAGAGATTACCACCGTCCCAAGCGGGGACACCTCCCTCACCACATAAGGGCCGGTCCACCGAGACCTCAACTTGCCCGGAAACAAACGAAGACGTGAATTAAAAAGAAGGACCTTTTGACCAACCTTAAAGTCCTTTCTAATGATCATTTTATCATGCCATATCTTCGCTCGCTCCTTATACAGAAGGTTATTCTCATAGGCATCTCTCCTAATCTCATCCAATTCACTCAAATGCAATTTCCTCTCCTCACCGGAACCCTCTAAGTTCAAGTTGAACTTTTTGACCGCCCAATAGGCTTTGTGTTCAAGCTCCACCGGTAAATGGCAAGG
The DNA here is from genome assembly GCA_026119855.1 of Campanula takesimana. Taxonomy (NCBI): domain Eukaryota; kingdom Viridiplantae; phylum Streptophyta; class Magnoliopsida; order Asterales; family Campanulaceae; genus Campanula; species Campanula takesimana. The sequence goes on from JAOWBW010000090.1 coordinate 1,198,040, forward strand.
TTTACCAAACACCAACCGATATGGTGACATACCAATAGGTGTCTTATATGCTGTCCGATAAGCCCACAACACATCATCTAGCCTTTGACTCCAATCCTTCCTATTCGGGTTCACAATTTTTTCAAGGATAGATTTTATCTCTCTATTGGATACCTCGGCTTGGCCATTTGTTTGGGGATGATAAGCAGTTGACACCTTATGGGTGATATGATATCTCTTGACTAGAGCTTCGACTGTCTTATTGCAAAAATGAGTCCCCCTATCACTAATAATGGCCCTTAGCATCCCAAACCGACACAAAATGTTGCTCCTAAGGAAGTTGACCACTACTTTTGAATCATCGGTGCGGGTAGGGATGGCTTCCACCCATTTGGACACATAGTCCACCGCAAGTAAAATATACACAAACCCACAAGAATTAGGGAACAGACCCATAAAGTCTATCCCCCACACATCAAAGATTTCACAATTCACAATGAGGGTTTGTGGCATTTCATCACGGCGCCCAATATTACCAACCCTTTGGCACCTATCACAAGTCTGACAAAAAGTGACCGCATCCTGGAACAAAGTTGGCCAAAAGAAGCCACAATCCAAGACTTTCCTAGAGATCTTTTTCGCACCGAAATGACCACCACACGCATACTCATGACAGAATTTGAGAATAGAGGACACCTCACTGTCGGGAATACACCTCCGAATGACTTGGTCGGCACAATGCCTCCACAAGTTCGGCTCATCCCACACATAATATTTGGCATCACTACGGACTTTGTCTCTTTTCGATTTTGACATCCCCGGAGGGAATTTATTCGAGACAAGAAAATTGACCAAGTCCGCATACCAAGGGGCCACTGAATTCACTGCCCAAAGAACCTCATCGGGAAACTCACCCCGGATTGGGGCTTGTTTATAAGGTTTGTCCTCCTCCATTACAAGGCGACTCAAATGGTCGGCAACTAGATTTTCAGCACCCTTTTTGTCCTTAACCTCTATGTCAAACTCACTCAACAAGAGAATCCACCGAATGAGTCTCGGTTTAGCCTCTTTTTTAGACATTAAATACTTAAGAGCAGCGTGGTCGGTATAAACAATGATTTTAGTACCCAACAAGTAGGACCTAAATTTCTCTAGTGCAAAAACCACCGCCAACATCTCTTTCTCAGTAGTGGAGTAATTTCTTTGTGCCCCATTCAAGGTCATAGACGCATAATAAATCACATACGAGGCACGCTCCACTTTTTGACCCAAAACCGCCCCCACGGCATAATCACTAGCATCACACATGATCTCAAAGGGACGAGACCAATCGGGTGCTTGAATAATGGGGGTGGTTGTCAACCTAGACTTCAACTCATTAAAAGATTGCTTGCAATTATCATCAAAATTAAAATCAACCTCTTTTTGCAACAGGGTGCATAGAGGTGAAGCAATCTTTGAAAAGTCCTTAATGAACCTCCGGTAAAACCCGGCATGACCAAGGAAAGACCGGACTTCACGCACATTGGTCGGGTAAGGAAGTGAAGAAATGACATCAATCTTAGCTTTGTCAACTTCGATACCCTTTTTTGACACAACATGACCCAACACAATGCCTTGCTCGACCATAAAGTGACATTTTTCAAAATTTAAGACCAAATTGGTTTCAATGCATCTATCCAATACTAGTCCTAAATGAGCAAGGCATTCATCAAACGAGTCTCCATGGACAGTGAAGTCATCCATGAAAACTTCCATAAACTTTTCTACAAAATCGGAGAAAATGCTCATCATACACCTTTGAAAAGTCCCAGGTGCATTACACAAACCAAACGGCATTCTCCGATAGGCAAAGGTGCCGAAGGGGCAAGTAAATGTAGTTTTCTCTTGGTCTTCCGGGGCAATAGGTATTTGAAAATACCCGGAAAAACCGTCGAGAAAACAAAAATACGCCCTTCCGGCTAACCTTTCCAACATCTGATCAATAAAGGGGAGGGGGAAGTGGTCTTTACGAGTTACCTCATTTAGCCTCCGTAGATCAATACACACGCGAATTCCCGTTTGCTCCCGGGTTGGAACCATCTCTCCCTTTTGATTACGGGAGACCGTGATCCCGCCCCTCTTGGGCACACACTGTGTGGGGCTCACCCACTTGCTGTCGGAGATGGGATAGATGATCCCCATCTGTAGTAGCTTCAGGACCTCCTTCTTCACCGCCTCCATCATTGGCGGGTTAAGCCTCCTCTGTGGTTGCCTCACCGGCTTCGCATCATCCTCTAGGTTGATCCGGTGCATACATAAGGATGGACTAATGCCCTTGAGAACGGAAATAGTCCAACCAATCGCAGATTTCCGCTCCCGGATCACCTCAATTAACCTCTTCTCTTGATCCGCTGTCAAACTGCTAGAAATCACCACCGGAAGCGTCTCTCCCTCACCTAGATAAACATACTTAAGGTGCTCAGGGAGGACCTTCAACTCAAGCTCCGGTGCCTTCTCTATAGATGGAACAAGCTTCTCCATCGGAACCTCTAACTTTATCTGACCATGACCCGGCGCGGTAGCAAACATGGCACTCTCTGTAAGACCCATAACCGCTTCCTTCATCGAGTCTGAGATGTCAAACTCCAAATTAGCATACCCCAAAGCATTCTCTAATGCGGTCTTGCATCTCCACTAGACACCTCAAACACCTCTTCTACCAATGGCTCGATCACATCGATGAAACACAATGACTCTGAGTCCTTAGGGTATTTCATAGAGTCAAAGATATTGAACTCCATTACTTGCCCATCAAACTCCATGGTAAGTGAACCATTAGCCACATCGAGCTTGGTCCGAGCAGTCGACATAAAAGGCCTCCCCAACAGTATGGGAGCCTTTGGATCCGTCTCCATCTCAAGAACATAAAAATCCGCCGGGAAAATCATCTTACCAACCCGGACTAGAACATCCTCCACCAATCCCTTCGGGTAGGCATTAGACCTATCCGCCAACTGTATCACAACTCTGGTATCCTGCAGTGGCCCCAACTTAAGAGTTTCAAACAACGCATAGGGCATGACGTTGATTGAAGCCCCCAAGTCCAACATGGCCTTATGGTCAGAAGCATCCCCCAAAGTAACTGGAATCACGAACATCCCTGGGTCACTGCACTTCTTAGGCATTTTCCTCTGATACACTGCAGACACATGCTCACTAACCTTAACCTTCTTTTTACTCCTTTCCTTCTGATTCCTCTTCATAGTACACAACTCCTTCAAAAACTTCGCATACCTCGGGACAGTCTGAAGAAGATCCAAGAACGGAATATTCACCTCCAACCTCTTGAAAGTATCGTAAATAGCCTTGTCAGGCTCCGACTTTCGATGTTCTTTCAAGGCCTCCGGGAATGGAACTTCAGGCTCATAGACAGGAGCCTTAACCTCTGGTGTAGTCTCTGTCTGAACTGGTGCCTTCTGTACTGGCTCTGCAATCTCAACCTTTGCCTCCGGTTCCTCATCTACAACCTTATCCTGCAGCTCCTTACCATTGCGAAGAGTGATCGCACATGCACTCTGCTTAGGATTCAGTTCAGTCTGTGACGGCAACTTCCTCGAATCCCTAGCCTCTATCCGTCCCACTGCATCAGCTACGTGACCCATCTATTTCTCCAAGTTACCTATGCTCGCATCGGTGCACTGCTGATACTGCTGAAAGTTCTGGTTCATGGTGCTAACACTCTGAGCCAAAGAATTCAGTAATGCCTCTGTAGACTGTCCCGGAGCATTTTGCTGCTGCGGCTGCTGCTGCTGTTGCTGTGGCGGTCTATAAGAGTTGAACTGATTACCCTGGTACTGCTGCTGCTGATAACCCTGCTGATTACCAAACTGCTGTCCCTGACCACCCGGCTGATTCTGCTGCTGACCTGTACCCCATCTGAAATTAGGATGATTTCTCCAGTTGGGGTTATAGGTATTACCCATCGGTCTCTGTCCCTGCTGCGCAAACCCAACTGCATTAACATCCTCCATCTCGCCCGTCTGCAGAGACGGACACGAATCTGTAGGGTGTGTAATGTCATAACAAATCCCACACGGTTTCGGTGTCTGTCCCAGAACCAACTGTTTAACCATACCCTTAAGATCCTCTATATCTGTCTCAAACTTGTTGGACAACCCACTGCTAGAACCCGCTGCGCTAGCCTGTCTCACATTAGACCTCTTGCCATGGGTCCTCGTACTCTTAGCCAGCTCCTCGATCAACCTTTTTGCTTCCTCGGTAGTCTTGTTTAGAATGCTACACCCACAGCATGAATCCACCAGCCGTTTATCCTGAATAGTCAATCCCCCATGAAAATAGACAATCAGCTGATCCTCAGTAAACCCATGATACGGGCAACTCCTACAAAGCTTGTGGAAGCGGTTGTAGTAGTCATATAGGTTCTCATCAGCCCTCTGCTCCATATTACTGATGTCTCTCTTCATCACATTTATCTGATCCTGAGGGAAGAACTCTTCCAAAAATACCTCTTTCATCTGCTGCCATGTCGTGATGCTGTTGGGTGGCAAATGATAGTACCACCCGTTCGCGTTATCTTTCAGTGTGAAAGAAAACGCCCTCAACAATAGGTGCTCGATCGGAAGCGCTGCCGGCTTCATACTCTAACAGATTTGCACAAACTGTGAGATGTGCTGATTAGGATCCTCTCCGGGCATCCCTGTGAAGTGCGGTAGCTGGTTCAGTAGCCCCGGCTTCAACTCAAATGTCACTCCGGCAGGTAAGGCAGGGAATTGGACGGCATGTGGTTGCTCATTCCAATTCGGTGCAGTCCTTTGCCTCAATGTCTGTGGTGGTACTGCTTGTCTACCTCCTGCGTTATTTCCATTAGCATTATTTCCATCAGCACCACCACCAGCGCCACCAGCATTATCTTGACCTTGTTGCGCCATATCTTCAGCCAACAAAATTGCCTTGTATCTCCTACTTTGCTGTCGTCCTTTCCTGAAAGACCTTTCGATTTCTGGATCAAATGGTACAATCAAATCGTTAGTAGAACGGGTGTGGACCATACACAGTTCCACACTACAAGATAATAAGCAATAAAGATAACTAGAAATATAGCAAGTAAACAACTAAAAGAGAAAAAAAAATAATAATAATAAAAAGAAAATAAAATAAAATAAAAAGAACGCAAACAATAACACCGCTCCCCGGCAGCGGCGCCAAAATTTGGTAGGCTTAGTCGCACACCTACTAAATTAGACCTGAACTCGGACACTAATAATGTAATTAGGGTAAGTCAGGGTCGATCCACGAAGAACGATGATTATTTGCGAACAGTCACTTGACCAGATTGGGGGGTTGATTTTGATTGTAAATAATTCCTAGACGGGAAATTAAACTAATTGTGATTAAAACAATGAATTAAAAAGCACTTCAGATTTGATACTGTCACTGGATTTTAATTCTAATATCACTGATAATTCTAATCTCCGTTAATCTTATTCACTTGATTACGAGATGTATTTCAATCTCTGTCTCTTCTTTCAGAATAGTTTATAGCAGTGGCACACTCACTATAAACCCTAATTAAAATTAAACCTAAACTGGCACAGAAAAGGTCTAAAGATTAATTGATGAAGTTTTAAGAGACTAAAATCAAGAACGCTTTCTAAAAATAATTTAGATAATCGTCTAATCTTGCCTACTCCCCAAATTGCTATGGCACATACACAATTCGTGGAGATGCTACAATGAAAACCCTAATTCTGGCACAGAACGAGTAATCTAGCAAAGATCAATAAAGAGGACAAGTAAATTGGCCAGATTTACAAACCCTAGAAATTAATCTAAAACGATACAAGCAAGATTATGAACAAGAATTAATAAAGAAAAAAGAAATACCTCAATAGAAATAAAAACCCGGATCAAGATCTCAAAATCCAAAGTGATGGAGTTTAGTTCTCCATTAATGGTTTACAAAGAGCTTCAGAGAGAAAAAGAAAAGAACGTAGTATTCAAAAGTCTAGAGAGAATCAAAAAAAAAAAAAAAATCCCTAATCTAAAACTAATAATGACTCTTTTTTTAAAATTCAAAAATAAAAAGATAATAAAATAAAATAAAACCAAAAACCACAAAAATCAGTCCCAGCCGCCTTCACTTTGTACGGTGGTTGACTTTCACCATTTTACAATTCAGCCCCTGGAGTTTTAATATTGTCAGTTCAGTCCTCCAAGTTTTAGAATTGTCCAAACAGCCCCTCAACTTCCAGAAATTTCAGTTTGGCCCCTGCGCTCTTCCGCCAGTTAACTTTGACTTGACTTTGACTACTTGACCATCGAGACAGACGTTGAAGCTCACCAAAAAAAATTACATCCGGGAAAATAATTAACTAATAACGACTATTCTACCCCGGATTACAATAAAGCTCAAATGATAAAATAATGTCTCAAATACATCAAATCTAGTCTAAAATACATCAAAATTAACCAAAATATATGAGAGAATAAGGTAAATAATGTATACAAAATTAACTCCACCCAACACCACCACTACAATTAACATCACAAAAAACAAAATTCTTGCATTTTAAAAAAATGGAATTACTAGCAGCATATTTGAAAGGAGATAGAAAAGAGGATTAAAGAAAATGAAGAGCAAAATTCTTTAGGAATAACCAATTCAATTCATCCCTAAATTCGAAGTAAAAAACACGCATAAAGAACATGAGGTTTGTCTGTTCCACACTCTTACACAACGCGTCCTCCCCACACTGACCACTACCACCACCTCCGCACCTTCCCCTCCTTTCAATTGCAGTGGGTCATTGCTCCCTACTTTCCAGATCTGAAAAAAAAAATCCCTTAGCAAGCATATGTCTATTCCAAAGGAAAAAGGAAATTAAAGAGAGAATGAGAGGGGCCAACAACAAGGGGAAACAAAAAAGGGTGAAGTGAGAAGGGTGCAGGGAAGCCGGGAGAAGGGATGGTGGGAAGGGGATCTGGAAGCATGAGAGGGAGGGAGACAACAAAATAGTAGTTGGGTTTGTTATAAAACTGGAGAACCAAGCATAATCTCAATAGATAATATTTTATTTCAAGACTATTATAGAGAGAGTGTACAAGAGAGAAAGATAGAAGTTAAGAACTTCTGAGGTCTATTGAAATGAAAACTAGAGCCTACTATTTATAGGTGGAAATTGGCTTCCTCTATAAGCTTCCATAAGGATAAACACTATCCTTTAGTAAGGCTTCCTTAGTAAGCTTCTCTGAAGATATTTACCAAGCTTCCCTAGTAAGCTTCACTGAAGATATTTACAAAGCTTCCTTAGTAAGCTTCGCGAAAGATAATCTTACAAAGCTTCTCTTATACACTTCCGGTTTAAAGGACATCCACATAATAATATATTATAACACTCCCCCTTGGATGTCCGCAGCTAAGTAGCATGCCTCATTAAAACCTTACCAGAGAAAAACCCTGTGGGATAAAAACTCTAGTGAAGGAAAAAGAGTACACGATTTCTTAGCTTCATGATGCTCCCTTGAACAAAACATTACTCGCGATCTCTTAGTCGCCTACTCCTCCTTGGAGATTCTTATTGAATGGTAATTATGCCGCACATGTTGCCTCATTAAAAACCTTCCGAGGAAAAACCCTTTAGGAAAAATAATCTCGAAGGAAAAGAGTACAACTCACAATCTTTTCAATAAACGCTCATTGCCTCATTAAAACTTTGGCGGGTAACAAAACCCGGTGGGAAAAATAACCCCGCGTAAAGGAAAAAGAGTACAATGAAATCTGAGTATCGTCTGGATACTCCCCCTGAAAACTACAAGGGTGGAATCTCTAACAATCTGCGTAAGCTAATTGTTTTCACATACTTCTCAAAAGTGGCTTTAGGTAGTGACTTCGTGAATCAGTCACCGCAATTGTCTTGACTTCTGGTCTGCTAGATCATTATCTGACAAAATATCAGAATCTAATAACTTCCATAATGTGAGAGTATGTCTTATCAAAGTCAATCCCAAGTCATTGAGAGAAACCTTGTACCACAAGGCGAGCTTTATATCTTATAATCTCATTTCTCTCATTCCTTTTTCTCGTAAATACCCATTTATATCCCATGGGTATAACCCTAAGAGGTGTAGGAACTACTGGTCCAAACACTCCTTTTTTCTTTAAGGAATCGAACTTTGATTGGATTGATTTCTCTCATTTAGGCCAATCAATTCTTTGTTTACACTCATTTACAGAGCGAGGTTCAATATCATTACCACATATAATCGCAGTTGCTACTGTATAAGTAAATACATCGTTGATAATTGTTTCATCCCGATTACATATATCATATATGCATGCATGACTAACTGATATTTCTTTATTCTCAGAAACGGATGTCAATGTCGAGGCGTCCCCCGACTTCGTTTTCCAAATGAATCCATAATCTGAAACAATATCATGAGATAGATCGGATGAGATTCTAATTTTATTATCTCTAACGGGATTTGACTTTTGTGCACTCACCCGTTTACGGGGATGCGAATCCTTGGAATCAATTGGCCTCCCTCTCTTCTGGGCAGGGGTATGTATTTCGTTAGGTGAGATCACTGGCCTTCCTGATAATACTCCTTCTGGGAGTTCTATCCTCGTAGGCACATTTGCAGCTTAACAACTATTGAAAGTTCTTCTGGACTTCCAATAACATTAAATTAACATAAATAGCCGTTATAACAAATCCTGAAACAGGTTTTCTAATGAAAAATACATGGGCAAATAGGATCATTCTTGTATACTTCTTTCGCCAAGTATTCACTGAGACGGTTATACCACATCCGTCCAGATCGTTTTAAGCCATACAAAGATCTTTGTAATTTAATTTAACAATCTTCTCGAGAATTTAAATTGCATGCATCATACATATTGAATCCTTCTGGGATTCTCTTAAATCCTTCTGGGATTCTTATATAAATATTATTGTCAACTCTGCCATACAAATATGCAGTGACAACATCCATTAAATGCATATCAAGCTTTTCATGTATTGCCCGACTAATGAGATAGCGAAATGTAATTGCATCCACCACAGGAGAATATGTCTCCTCATAATCAATTCCATGTCTTTGCGAAAGACCTTGTGCAACAAGACGTGCTTTATTCTTGTGCAACAAGATGTGCTTTATTCTTGTGCAACAAAATGTGCTTTATATTTTGTTTTCGCACAAAGACCCATTTGTACTCTACTAGTTTTACACCTTCAGGTGTATGGACTACAGGTCCGAAAAACTCACGCTTCTCAAGTGAGTGGAATTCTGCTTGAATTGCGTCTTTCCTATTTGGCCAATCATTTCAATATCGATACTCGTCGATACACCTAGGTTTGTGATCCTCGTTATTTTCCATAACTTTAAGCGCTATATTATATGCAAAAATATTGTCGACAATTGTTTCCTCTTGGTTCCATCTTTTTCCTGTACTAACATAACTGATCGAGATATCATCATTCTTAATGATTACAGGTACCTGAACTTCTTCTGGAAGTATTTGATCAGATTTGTCATGTATCTCTTCAGGAGATTCATTTACCTCGACGGGGATTTTCTCATAATTTGCTCATTTTCTCTTTCAAGGATTTTTGTCTTTGGAACCGATAGGCCTTCCACGCTTCAGGCATGGTTTAGATTATGTTGGTCCCAAAGGTCAACAAGGGTATGAAAAATAGCTAGAGGGGGGTGAATAGCTGTTTTATAATTCTTTTCGTACCCTTGAAAAACTCAATTGCAAATGCGCACTTTATCAAGTAAGCGTTATGATATGCGCCTAAGTGAGTGAGTGAAATGCACAGCGGAATATAGTAATGTAAATAGGCACAAAGTAAGATAAAGGGGCACACACACACTCTAAGTATTTTGGCTCAAAGTGGGTGAAATAAGAAACTAAGGCAAATGAGTTAACAACACAACACAATTCAGTTCAATCAATCTACAATGAGTAAACAAGCAAATAGTGAGTGAAGATAAAAACTTGAAAGTAAATGACAAGATAATAACACAAGCTATTTGGAGAGGTTCGATCAATGAAAGATCTACGTCCTCTACCAAGATGGTTAGTCTTGGATTTCTAATGGAGATCTTATATAATGAGTAAGTGTTACAAATTACAACTTTTGAGCTTCTACACTAACTCAAGATCTAATATTCTATGAATGAACAAATCCAAAACAATAACCGGTGTATCTCTAAAAGATGGATCTAAGTGATCAAACTTAAAGAGGTGCGTGTGTGATTTTAGTATCAAGGCTCTTTAGATCTTTATGATTTAGAGCACAATGAAACTAAACTGTTATAGCTTGAAGATCTGGGCTAAGGATGAAGGTATGAAGATGTTCTTGAGGAATTCTGGAAAAACAAAGGCAATCTTCAAATCTTCAACAAATGCTTTGAGAGAGAAATTCTTGAAATTCTTAGCAAAACTCAGCAACTTCAAAATGTTGAAGTTATGGGGTATTTATAGTGAACTTCAAAAAACTAGCCGTTGGAGATCCTTGTGGATAAGATGAGCTGTCGCTCGTTGATTGGAGCATGCATATATTATGGCCATTTTGACACTCAACATAAATGTGACCGTTGTGGACACGTGTCAACAGATTAGGCGCATATGCATCTTTTATCCACCGTTGGATCATTGGCGTAATTTGAATTCTCTTCAAGTCTTTGAATCTTCAATAAATCACTGAGTGTTGAATAAATACTTTGAGGCGCGTTTGAGCCAAGAGGCGCATTGAGCCAAGAGGCGCACATTATGTATGCGCTAAACTAAGGGGCGCAGAGGCGCGTATCATAGCTAGGAAGAAATCCTTGTGCGCGCGCTCTGAAAGGCGCATGGCGCGTATTTGAAGAAAGGCGCATGGCGCGTGGCGCAGGAGGAGCATATACGCGGCTCAAACTTACTGAGTGATTTTTCTTGAATCTTGATCTTCTTGCCCTATTTCTAAGCCTATTCTATAACAATGGACAACAAAAAAAAATGAAGTATAAATACTTTTTACATGTGGGTCTAAAGTCCATGAAATAAAACTTAGGTGATGGATCAATCAAATCTAATAAATCCTATTACATTAAAACTGAGATGTGGGCATACCCAACTATCTCATCCTATTTGATTGATGACATTACTTACTATATCAAGGACAAACATTATACTTGATAAAAACATGTTCAAAAAGATAACTTTTGATAAATCATGTCTCAAGTTAATGCACACACTAGTCCAAGATATAGATTTCTTATCTATTCCAATAAGGATAACACATTACATATGGAAAGATAGAAATAACAGTTTAACACATTCAAAATGATGTATGAATTTTAGTTTTGAAAAGTGTTTAAACCAAGTTTAAACTTAATGCAAGAATGTATGAAACAGTTCAATATGATGCATATGAATTTAAACAATATTCATTGTTCTACAAACAAGGAGTTTGAGTGAACAAGGTTTGATAATAAGTGATGAATTGTTCTCATTAAAACTTGGGGTGTAGGAGTTACAGATTACAAGTTTTGAATAGAACAAAAACAAAAGATGTGCTAAAACATGTAATCACTAAATCACTAACACAAAAGAGTTGTTTCTATTATAAAAGATTCTAATAACTTACAATCAAAATAGAAACTAAGGGTTGGGAGGCGCATCATTGTCCTTCAATCCTTCAACGATCTCTGAAACGGAGCGCTGAATCTGTTTTGCGAGCTGATGACTACGGTTCGCTAAGCCCTGAGTGTCAGTGACGCTGGAGTGAGTGGCAGTGATACCGTCTCTGATGTAACTCAAGTGATTCACATTGATGTTTTGATACTCATCAATGGAGCGCTGAGTGATTTGCTGCTGCTGAGAAATATTTTCTTCTGAGATTTGAAGATGAGCTTCAATGGCATTTTGAGCCGTGATAATGTCAGAAGAAATGTGTTCGGCGCGTCTGTCTGAGCTTGAGTGAGCAGCAGTGAAGTGAGTAACGACCAATTCTTTCAAAACATCCAACTTTGATACTAACACGTTCATGTTGGATTGAGACGCAGCAGACTGAGGTATGAAAGTAGGCGCAGAAGATGTGGTATGCGCCTGATCAGAATGAGGTTGTACCTGAGTCTGCGCCGGAGGAGGAGTAGGAGCAGAAAGTTTGTCCTTGAGTGAATTCATCTCCCCCTTAATGGCAGCAATCTCTTCAGATTGATCAGTAAGCATTGAGGTGAGAAGCTCAAAATGAGACTTGATTTGTGTCTGACCTTGCTCTAGATTTGCTTGCCCCTGCTGCAGAGATTGAAGAATAGAAAGTACCTCGCTCAAATCGGGAGCAGATGGAGGAGGCGCAGGGGTAGACTGGGGCGCATCAGATTGTAGAGGCGCAATAGGAGATTGAGGCGTATGAAGAGGTGAAAGAGTAGGAGACGCATAGTCATCTTCAGTTTCAACATCAACTGTTTCCGTTGGGATTAGATCTGGTCCAGAAGGAGGTGGAGGTGCAACTGGAGAAGGAGTGCGCTAAGGAATGGTCTCTTGCTCCCTCTGAACTGGTTCATCTATGTCTGAAATATCATCGCCAAAAAGATCAGAATGGAGTTGTTCCCTAAACACTTTGGTCTGTTGAATTTTGACAGGAGGCGCACGGGGAGCGGGAGCGCGTTGAGTAGGCGCGCGCTGGGTAGGCGCGGGAATAGAAGGGCCTTTCTCAACATCAGCGCTTGAACCAGCGCCTTTCTTACGCTCTAGCTTCTCTGACTCAGCAGCTTGCTTGGCTTGAAAATCTTCATCTCTTTTCCTTTGAGCCTCAAGTCTGCTGGCTTCCTGTGCTAGCCTTAGATCACGCTCTTCATCAGATTCAAATCTGGTGCGTTTGATAGGCGCACGAGGAGGGTCATCAACCACCCGTTTTCCTTTGCTTTTCTCTGCGCCTGGCAAGGGATCAGCGCATTGAGTTGCGCTTGCCGTTACTGCGCTTTTCTTTAATGGTGTGCCTTTAAGAACTGGCGCATCGTCTGATTCGGTTTCTTCATCGATTAAGCCTTCAACTGTTTTGATTTGAATTCCCTTGGCGCGCTTTGCAGGCTTCTTGCTGTGCTTTTTGAGGTCCAAGTTCGCTTTTCCAAAAGTTGGAATATCATTGATTTTATACTTAGGATTCTCATTCAAAAATTTGACTAACTCAGGATAAGTTAGAGAAAGTTTTGTGAGAAGAAGACAGTGAGAGCGGAACCTGGTCTTTCCATCATTTTTGTTCTTCACATACTTGTCAATATGCTCACGCAACGTCTTGAACAAAATGTGAGGCCAGTGAAGCTTCTCCTTGGCCATGATGGCAGCGGTGTATTCCCATTGTTCCACCGTGAATCGGTTCACGTTCCCGGTTTTGAATACAATAGAAGTTCCCACTAAGTGCGCTATATGAGTCAAGAGTTCTCCACCATCTCGAATTTCAGTGGTTTTGATATTATTTTGAAGTGTGGGAATATTCAGAAGTGAAGAAGCCATCTTGTTCTGATCGTCAATAGAATAAGTCATCGGATGCCCAATAATGCGATCGTCACCCGTAGACGGAAAACTGAGTAAGTGTCGAATCACAGACGAGGAGATATGGACGTCAACATTTTGCACACGGGCCTCGATTTTGTAGTGAGTGCGTCCATTAACATCAATTTCCACTAGAACAACGGTGGAAAAGAAGTCATCCACGAGGAGCGGAGAATAAAATGTTTGATCCATAGTGAATAAAGGGAGCAGACCAGCAACGCGCAATGTCTCTATGATCTCCCTTCCAATAACTTCACCAGATAACTCTAATAGATCAAGAGTTTCTTCAAGTTTGAAATTTGCAAGGTCCTGAAAAAAATAAACAATGATTGATTTTAGAAGTGACAGAGACGCATAGAAACATAAGATGATCAAGGTAACATAGGCGCGTAAAGAATTTGAGAGGCGCATAATAGAATCAGGCGCACAAAAACATAGAGATTCAAGGCGCATGATTGGATTAGGCGCATGAAATTTTAAAGGCGCATAGGGTTACAAGGCTCATATTATGGTTCTATGTAAATACTAAGGAAAAATTAAAACAACGAAATTTGACTAAGTACAAAGTTAGGCGCAAAAGGTTTTAGGCGCAGAATGATTTAGGCGCATATACAAGCAGAGGCGCAGAAAGCATTCAGGCGCATAAAAAGTAGGCGCATAATGAAGTATATAGGCGCATATCGTGTGAAAATTTTGACTTAGCAAAAACACACAAAAGCAAAAACACATGCAAACATACATATGCAAGCAATGAGAATCAAAGAGTGCAAATTTTCGAAAACAAGATAGAAAATTTTAGAGACCAAAACATGCAAGAATGACGAAGAACGACCCTTGAATGCTCGAAGAACACCAAGAACACGAAAATCATGAAACTTCACCAAAACAAACAAATAATATATCAAAATGACCGCATGACAACGAGGAATCTAAATATGTAAACAAAAACATGAACAAATCATCAATGAAAGCACAACGAACCAAGGAAGAACCGAAAATTTGAAAAGTTTAGAAAACCAAAAATTCAGATTCGCAAAGATGAAAGCATTGATCGTAAAAATGTTGGATATAAAAGATTTGAAATCAAGAATTGAACACAACCCAACAAACGATATAGAAAACGGATCATCGAAACAAGAAAAATCAAGGAAAAAAAACGAATCCGGGTTTTTAAAAAAAAATGAAGAACACTAAAATGACGAAAAAAGGAAAAAAAATTCAGAAATATAAAGAGATTAAGGGTTGAGAATTCATACCATTTCGTCTTGTGTAGATGTTGATGCTTTCTTAGGAGCCATAAATTAGAATTAAAAGAAGAAATATATATAGGGAGAAAGAAATGAGAGTCGGGGAGAGAGAGAGACGAGAGAGAGAAGAGAGATAGAGTTGGTAAGGTGATGAGGTAGGTAATGATGAATATATATAGGTTAGGTTTAAAATTTTGCACAGATATGAAAAAATACAGTCAAAAATTTAAAAAGATGGGAAGTTGAAAAGATGTGCATTAATGAGGGATTTTATGAAAGATGACTCATCATTACCGGCGCATTTATGAGGGTTTTGAGATTTGAAGGGCATTAAATGCAGAATGACACAAAGTACGATTGATGTGACATCTTGGTTTTTGAAAAAATGCTCCACTTTCCCTTTAAGTGTATGAGCAATTTTGACTGATTTTTGCACAAACACCAAAAACATTTATTTTGGTGTAAGTTTGGGGTGCAAGAAATATATCCCCAGAAAATAAAATTTTCGAAAAACGTAAAACGAGGGAAAAATTTAATTGCACAAGTACCCTTGAACAATTAAAGGAATGTCAAAAGACAAAGATTCCTACAATAAATAAGAGCAATCATACCTGGTACTTGTGAAACTTTAATGCGTTCAATCATTGAAAATTAAATATTTGAGCATTGAATGAGCCGCAATAGTTAATGCGCGCATGAAGGGGCGCATTACTCATCAAGGCGCGCAACTGATCAAGGCGCATTACTCATCAAGGTGCGAAAAATGAATGATATAGATAGCATAGGCGCGCAGAGATGTTTTGAGCGCGCATGAGGTACTAGGCGCGCAGGATGGTGAGGCGCGCAAGAGATGTTAGGCGCGCAGGAAGTTTCCTTGAAACTTTGAAATGATTTAACATTTGAACCTAGTTTACTCATAACTCAACAAAACATAAAATCATTAGTATTGACAAAACTGTATTGAATTTAGTTGAGTTCAAGCATACCCATTTCACCTCTAAAAAATATGAACCGCGTCAAGTGCTTTCGTTAGGATGTCGTCGATTTGATAGTCGGTTCCCACGTGTTCCAAATGTATATTTCCTTTCTCCACGTGGTCTTTGAGGAAGTGGTATTTGATGTCGATGTGCTTGGTCTTTGAGTGCATGACAGGATTTTCAGAAACCGCAATTGTTGATGTATTGTCGCAGTAGATGGGACAATTTTCTTCGATGATATCATAGTCCACCAATTACTGCTTCATCCAAAGTATTTGACAACAACAACTTACCGCAGCGATATATTCGGCTTCGGTTATTGAGACAGATACAGAAGCTTGTTTCTTACTTGCCCATGACACAAGTCGATATCCGAGGAAATGACAAGTGCCACTAGTGCTTTTCCTATCAATGGTGCACGCTGCGTAATCCGCATCTGAATAACCTACAAGTTTAAAGTTCGAATCTTTGGTGTACCAAAGTCCAAGGTTAACAGTGCCAGAGAGATATCTTATAATACGTTTCACATCAATTAAGTGTGCTTCTCTAGGGTCGGATTGATAACGAGCACAAACACAAACACTAAACATAATATCAGGCCTACTAGCAGTAAGATAAAGGAGTGAGCCAATCATACCTCGATAGAGCGTTTGATCAACACGTTTGCCTTTTAAATCTTTGTCGAGTTTGTTGCCGGTGGCCATTGGAGTATCGTATGCTTTGGCGTTCTCAAGTCCAAACTTCTTGATTAAATCCTTTGTGTATTTGGCTTGATTGATAAAGATGCCTTCACTCATTTGCTTGATTTGAAGCCCGAGGAAGAATGTGAGTTCTCCCATCATGCTCATTTCAAACTTGCTCTTCATTAGTTTCTCAAAACGCTTGTACAACAATTCATTAGTAGAACCAAATATAATATCATCAACATAAATTTGAACAAGTAATTTATGACCATTATGTTTGGCAATGAAAAGAGTTGTATCGATTTTACCGCGAGTGAAGCCTTTTTCGATGAGAAACTTGGATAGTGTATCATACCATGCTCTTGGTGCTTGCTTGAGTCCATACAAAGCTTTTTGGAGTTTGTAGACATGATTTGGAAATTGTGAATCTTCAAATCTAGGTGGTTGAGCTACGTAGACTTGTTCTTGGAGTTCACCATTTAGAAACGCGCTCTTCACATCCATTTGATATAACTTGAAGTTCTTGTGAGCTGCGTAAGCTAGAAATAATCTGATAGCTTCAAGTCTTGCTACGGGCGCAAAAGTTTCATCATAGTCAATTCCTTCTTCTTGCCTATAGCCTTGTGCAACCAATCTTGCTTTGTTTCTCGTGATGGTTCCATTCTCATCCATATTGTTCCTGAACACCCATTTCGTACCAATCACTCCATGATCATTTGGTCTTAGAACTAGAGTCCAAACCTTACATCGTTCAAATAGATTGAGTTCTTCTTACATTGCAACAACCCAATTAGGATCTTGGAGCGCTTCATTAGCCTTGTTCGGTTCAATTTGAGAGATAAAAGCAGTGTAAGCATCAAAGTTTGTAGCTCTCCTTGTACGAACACCAACTTGTAGATCACCGATGATATTAGCAATTGGGTGACCTCTAACTTCACGAACTTCAGGCGGTAAGTTAGGTTGAGTCGTAGTAATTTGAAGGTCTTCAATTGGTACATCTTCACCAGATTCAAAGTCATTAAAATTTGGGGGTTGAACTGGCTCAGAATCGAAATTTGGGTTAACACCAGATGCAGCAGTAGAAATAGGCGCGTGAGAGGAATCATGAGGCGCATCATTGGAATGAGGCGCAATAGAGGATTCACCAGGCGCATTATACATTGAATTAGGCACATTTTATGTAGATGGATTTCCTTGTGTTGATAGATTCTGATTTTGAGTGGGCGCAACATAAATAGGAGCACCTGTATCATTTAGCTCAACAGAATCATCAGCAACATTTGGAGCCAAATATGGCTCAAGGAGAGAATGTTCATCAAAAGTAACATGTACAGATTCAACTATCACTAATGTAGTTCTATTAAAAACGCGAAAAGCTTTAGAGTGTTTGGCATACCCAACAAAAATACCTTCGTCGGCTTTGGCATCGAATTTACCTCTATGTTCGTTTCCGTTGTAGAGGATATAACATTTGCAACTAAAGATCTTGAAGAATGCAATGTTGGGAGTTCTACCACGCCAAAGTTCATACAGACTCTTGTTGTGAAGTTTGTTGATGAGGGAACGATTTTGAGTAAAACATGCAGTGTTGATAGCTTCTTCCCAAAAGTACTTAGGCAATTTTGCTTCAGCTATCATTGTCTTTCCCGCTTCAATCAACGTCCTATTCTTTCGTTCAACAACACCATTTTGTTGAGGGACTCCGGCGGTTGAAAAGTTGTGATCTATCCCATGATCTTCACAATATCGAGCAACACCGTTGTTTTTGAATTCTGTTCCATTGTCGGATCGAACACTAACGATGTCATCTTCTTTTTGGGTTTGGAGCAGTCGAAATAAGGTAGTGAAAATATCATAACAATCATCTTTTGTAATCATCATCTCCACCCATGTATATCTTGAATAATCATCCACCACAACTAGAGTATACTTGTTTCTTCTAATACTTGCGGTGGTGACTGGTCCAAATAGATCAATGTGAAGCAGTTGCAAACATCTAGTAGTTGAAGGATTTGACTTGCTTGAAAATGACTGCTTCGGTTGTTTGCCAAGTTGACACGCGGCGCACTTTTTGTCATGATGATCAGCAACCTTGGGAAGTCCTTTGACAAGATTATTCCTGCTGAGTTTAGATAGATACTTGAAGTTCAAGTGACTTAAGCGCTTGTGCCACATCCAACTATTTTCGCTCACACTTTTTGCTACAAAACAACGATTAGTACTAGAGTTCATACTATGGAAATCAATAATATAAATATTTGTCTTACGATATCCCGTGAGTAAGATAGCTCCAGTTTTGCCATTCTTGATAAGACATTGCGTTGAAGTAAAATGGCATTCTAATCCTTTGTCGCAGAATTGAGATATGGATAATAAGTTGTGCTTGAGCCCTTCGACGAGTGAGACTCTTTCAATGCACACTTTGTCTTTCTTGAGCTTTCCATATGCTACAACTTGACCTTTGTTATTATCACCAAATGTTACGGAGGGACCTCTTTCTTCATGGACATCTTCTAATAAGGATTCATCTCCAGTCATGTGTCTTGAACACCCGCTATCGAGAATCCATTCATAATTTCTAGCTTTTGAAGATCCAGCCATGAAACAAAGAACCTGAAATATAGACATTTAAGCAGGTCCCCTTTATTCCTTTTGGGTCCTAGGGTTAGCAACTTTTGACAACCCACTCTTGCTTGACCTTAGGTTTTTACATCCTTTGGCATTGGGAGTGAATCGCAAAAGGCATTCCACGGCCTTGTGTCCTGAACAATCACAAATGGAACAATGATGAAAGCCACCAATCACGTGAGTTTTCAAAAACTCTTTACTTTTCTTGGGAATGGCATCCTTCTTTGGGTCAGATGAACTAGCCTTAATAAAATCTTTCTTTTGAAATTTTGGAGCGCTTTTTCTTGGAGGGCGTATAGGGCTAGGAGGCGCACGGCGATGAGGCGCGTGGCTCTTAGGCGCATAATGAGCACTCGGAGAAGGAGCGCGCCTATTTTCAAGAATAATTTTGCTAGGAGATGGTTCATCTGTAGCTATATCTTTCCCTTTAGCATTCCCAAATTGCTTCGTTGGGTAGACATAATGGAATGTTTGTCTCTTGACTTTTTCCTGTCCTTTACCCATTGAAATAGAATGTTTTTCCTTAGGAATTTCAAAAGTTGGTTGATGAGTAAATTCACTATCTCTTTCAGCACAAACATCACATTTAAAGTTGTCACTAGTTGATGAGAATCCCAAGCCACTTTTATCACCACTGACTTTTTGGGACTCAAATATATTATCCATAGTGACACGAGAATTGGACCACTCATTTGTAATCTTTTTAAGATCAGTAATTTGAGCAACCAATTCATTGTTTTGAACTTTAAGAAGTGAGTTCTGTTCTGTTAGAAAAGTGTTTTTAACAGTAAGAGGAGTCATGCTCTTTATCTGCTCCTTAAGGACGGTGAGTTCAGATTTAAGAAGAGATTTCTCGGTCTTAAGCTGGGAAATTTCATCACATGATAGTGCTAAAGCTTCCTTCATACTATCAAATCTAGTGATTACCTTTTCAGCCTTCTTGAACAATTTTTCTTGTTCAGCAATCACTTCATCATCATTGATTTTGGAGATTGGAGCAGTTGGTTCAACTTGAGGTCTAATGTATGCTCCTTTTCTCAATTTGTTCCTTGCACCAAGATCACATCGTGAGAATAACAATCCACCATCGTTTGAGCCGGAGTGAGAAATCCTTGTTCAACGAGCTCGCTGATGGTTGGTCCTTTCTTCCTTTTTACTTCTTGAAAACCTGCAGATTTCTTGATAGGTTTATTCAAGGAATTCATATCGGGAACATCCTTGGAGAAGTCATCATCAGAATCATAAGTATCCACTTCAACATCATTTGCCATCAAACAAACGAGTCCATCATCGGAATCTTCATCGCTCTCATCGGAGTCTGTTTCAATCCATGTGTTCTGCTCATTTGCTGGTGCTTCTTCTTCAGCAATCATTCCCTTGTGACGAGTGACCTTGGGAGTGAATTTGGGAGTATGGCTGCTCTTTTTCTGCATATATTCAAATTTGGGGATCGGGCAGCTTGATGCAAAATGTCCGGGTTTCCTGCAATTAAAACAAACAAGATCTTTTTTTCTTTTTGAATCGCTGCTCCTTGTAAACTTTTGAGGAGCTTTGCTGGTAGATCCTTGAAATTTGTTGGTTGAGCCGGGTCTTGAGAATTTTCTGAACTTTTGAAATTTCTTCACAAATAAAGCGAAGTCTTCATCATCCATGTCTAATAGCTCAGAAGTGGAAATTTTGGGATCGGAACTTTTCTCTATTTGCACAGGCGCATGCGCATGAGTATGCGCCTCTTCTCTTTGCACCACCATTGATATGGATTTTGATTTTCCTTCAGTTTCGCTAATTCGCTGAAGTTTGAGTTCGTAAACTTTGAGATTTGCATAAAGGTTCCTTAATGTCCATACATCTAAAGTTCCAACGTCTTCAAGAGCGCTAGATTTATGTAGGTATCTTGATCCAAAAGCTTGTAGAAAATTTACATTCAAATCTTTGTTGGTAAACTTCATGCCAAGTGAAATACATAGATTGATAATTTCACAGTAGCGTTCATAAGTTTGCCTCAAGTTTTCACCGGGGAGTTGAGAGAAATTGTTGAATCTCTTTTGTACTTCATATTTCTTGTTCTCCATGCAAACCGTGTCTCCTTCTATATGCTCTTCAATAGCATCCCATAGCTCATTAACAGTAGCACAATGCATGACTTGTTGTTTCATAGCCGTGCTTAGAGTACTTAGAAGAATGTTTCTTGCTTTGCCATCATTTGCAACTCTTCTAATTTCTTCCTCAGTCCATTCTTCCCTTGGTTTTAGAACAGTAGGTTGAGCAGCGTTGGTGCGTGGATTTGGATTCGCCTTCATCGGAATATAAGGTCCATAAACGACAGTGTCATGGAGCCTTTCATCGATTGAGTTGAGATGAGTCAATATGCTGAATTTCCACACGTCAAAATGATCTTCATCAAAGACCGGAACATGAGTGTAGTTTGCAGTTGCCATAGGTTTTGAGTTTGCCATTTAGAATCGGCACCCAAGCTGTTAAGCTCGAAAAACGAAAATGTTTTATTAAGGTGTTTGCTCTGATACCACTTGTTGGTCCCAAAGGGCAACAAGGGTATGAAAAATAGCTAGAGGGGGGGTGACTAGCTGTTTTATAATTCTTTTTGTACCCTTGAAAAACTCAATTGCAAATGCGCACTTTATCAAGTAAGCGTTATGATATGCGCCTAAGTGGGTGAGTGAAATGCACAGCGGAATATAGTAATGTAAATAGGCGCAAAGTATGATAAAGGGGGCGCACACACACTCTAAGTATTTTGGCTCAAAGTGGGTGAAATAAGAAACTAAGGCAAATGAGTTAACAACACAACACAATTCAGTTCAATCAATCTACAATGAGTAAACAAGCAAATAGTGAGTGAAGATAAAAACTTGAAAGTAAATGACAAGATAATAACACAAGCTATTTGGAGAGGTTCGATCAATGAAAGATCTACGTCCTCTACCAAGATGGTTAGTCTTGGATTTATAATGGAGATCTTATATAATGAGTAAGTGTTACAAATTACAACTTTTGAGCTTCTACACTAACTCAAGATCTAATATTCTATGAATTAACAAATCCAAAACAATAACCGGTGTATCTCTAAAAGATGGATCTAAGTGATCAAACTTAAAGAGGTGCGTGTGTGATTTTAGTATCAAGGCTCTTTAGATCTTTATGATTTAGAGCACAATGAAACTAAAGTGTTATAGCTTGAAGATCTGGGCTAAGGATGAAGGTATGAAGATGTTCTTGAGGAATTCTGGAAAAACAAAGGCAATCTTCAAATCTTCAACAAATGCTTTGAGAGAGAAATTCTTGAAATTCTTAGCAAAACTCAGCAACTTCAAAATGTTGAAGTTATGGGGTATTTATAGTGAACTTCAAAAAACTAGCCGTTGGAGATCCTTGTGGATAAGATGAGCTGTCGCTCGTTGATTGGAGCATGCATATATTATGGCCATTTTGACACTCAACATAAATGTGACCGTTGTGGACACGTGTCAACAGATTAGGCGCATATGCATCTTTTATCCACCGTTGGATCATTGGCGTAATTTGAATTCTCTTCAAGTCTTTGAATCTTCAATAAATCACTGAGTGTTGAAAAATACTTTGAGGCGCGTTTGAGCCAAGAGGCGCATTGAGCCAAGAGGCGCACATTATGTATGCGCTAAACTAAGGGGCGCAGAGGCGCGTATCATAGCTAGGAAGAAATCCTTGTGCGCGCGCTCTGAAAGGCGCATGGCGTGTATTTGAAGAAAGGCGCATGGCGCGTGGCGCAGGAGGCGCATATGCGCGGTTCAAACTTACTGAGTGATTTTTCTTGAATCTTGATCTTCTTGTCCTATTTCTAAGCCTATTCTATAACAATGGACAACAAAAAAAAATGAAGTATAAATACTTTTTACATGTGGGTCTAAAGTCCATGAAATAAAACTTAGGTGATGGATCAATCAAATCTAATAAATCCTATTACATTAAAACTGAGATGTGGGCATACCCAACAGATTCATTAGCTGATTGTCCAATCGGGACATCAATCCGTATAGGAGCATTTATAGCTGGAATATGTGACTTTGTCACTCTTTTTAGGTCAGTAAATGCGTTTGGCAATTGATTCGCTATCTCTTGCAAGTGGATTATCTTTTGAACTTCTGGTTCACATTGCTTTGTACGAGGATCAAGATAATATTGCAATATATTCCACTTGATTTCCTTTTCCAGCTTATTACTTTCACTCCCTAATGTTGGGAATATTTTTTTCATCAAAATGACAATCGGCAAAATGTGCCGCAAATAGATCTCCTATTAATGGTTCAAGATATCTTATAATAGAAGAAGAATCATACCCAACATATATCTCAATCTCCGTTGGGGTCCCATCTTGGTGCGTTGTGGTGGAGCAATAGGAACATATACCGCACACCCAAAAATTCTTAGATGGGAAATATTTAGCTCATGACCATAAGCCAATTGTAATGGGGAAAACTTATGATAACTCAATGGCATGATGCGTATAAGTGCTGCTGCATATAAAACAACATGTCCCAAGCTACGACAAGTAGCTTTGCTCTCATAAGCAACGGTCTAGCTATTAACTGAATTCGTTTAATAAATGCTTCAGCTAAACCATTTTGTGTGAATGAACATAAGCAACTGGATGTTCAACATCTATTACAATAGATGTAAAATAATTATTAAAAGCCTCTGATGTAAATTCACTAGTATTATCAAGGCTAATTGTCTTGATCACATAATCTGGAAATTGTGATCGTAATCGAATTTCTCGCAAACGCCAGGTTGCGAGTTGATAATAAACTTATGTGTGACCATTTAGTAGATGCATCTACTAAAACCATAAAATATCTAAATGGTCCACACGGTGGATCAATCGGTCCACATATATTACCTTGAATTCTCTCTAAAAACTTTGGATATTCAACTCCAACTTTTGCTGGTGATGGCTTAATTATCAATTTACCTTGAGAGCAAGCAGTACATGAGAGTTCATTAGATTGAAAAATCTTTTTGTTTTTCAATGGATGCTCATGTGAATTTTCCATAATTCTTTGCATCATATTAGAACCAGGATGCCCCAATCGGTCATGCCATATAGTAGAACCATTTATATCAGTAAACTTCTGATTTACTGGTAAAATCATTTATATTAGTAAACTTCTGGTTTACTAATAAGACCATTTATATCAGTAAACTTCTGGTTTACTGTCATATGTACTTCAATTATGCTAATCTTTGTATAGCATACTCTAGAGGAAAATACATGCAACTTTTCTACAACATATTTGTTACCGGATTCAGTCTTTGTAATGCATAAATATTCCATCTCTTCTTCATTACTTGTCTCAATATGATATCCATTTTCACGAATATCTTCAAAGCATAGTAAATTTCTTTGAGACATAAATGAAAATAATGCATTTTTATACTGATTTTTGTTCCTCTTAGTAGTACTATGTTAGCTCTTCTGGAGCCATCAATTATCTTTGTACTACCATATATTGTACTAATATTAACATCATTTACAATCAAATATACTTATAAGTAAAAGTTAAATATGTTAGAACACATACACTAAAATAATAGAACACACTAAAGTAAATTATAATGAGTCAGATACTTTAGTTAGTTTGAGTTTCTCCCCCATTAAGTATGTAACAATTTACATCTGGATTAAGAAATCTGATATATCCAGATAGGTACTTGTAGATGGATCTTAATTCACATCATCGTTTTCATAGACAAAATTTGTTTCAACATCTTTTCCTTTATTCAGCATTGATGCTTAATACAACTTAGCAAGATGTTTAGGCGTATGACAGGTACGGGCTCAATGGCCTTTCATTATGCACCAATAACAATAATTCTCAATTTTTATCGGTTGCTTAATTTGTCTAGTCGATGATATTTCATTATTACCTTCTCTAATCCACTTCTGGTCGCGATAAATATTTCTATTATTATTGGGGTGATTGTCATTATGATACCGATTATAAAATCTCCCCCGACCACGGCCGCGATTACGTCCACGGCCACGTACACGACCACGTTCTCGGCCTCGCTCAGTATTATCATATATACTCGCGTTCACTTCAGGGAACGGAGTAGAGCCAGTGGGGGTGGGCTTCGTGTTTTTCATTAAGATCTCATTATTTTGCTCAGCCATATGAGATCAATTCAGAATATCTTTTAAAACTTTTTTCTCGATATTGCTACTGCAGGAGCATATTCGATGCATGAAATATGGAGAACATTTTTTCTAGCATATCATTATCAGTAATTCCTTCCCCACGTAGTTTTAACTGTGATGTAATTTTAAACATCGTAGAATTATATTCACTTATTATTTTAAAATCCTGCAAACATATATAAGATATAATTTTGAAATAACTTGAAAAGAGACTAGGCAGATCTTACCGATACCATACCTACTTTGGTGACTATAGCTCAGGATCTGGAACTAGAACGAAGTCATGCTGATAACGTGTTATAAAACTGGAGAACCAAGCATAATCTCAATAGATAATATTTTATTTCAAGACTATTATAGAGAGAGTGTACAAGAGAGAAAGATAGAAGTTAAGAACTTCTGAGGTCTATTGAAATGAAAACTAGAGCCTACTGTTTATAGGTGGAAATTGGCTTCCTCTATAAGCTTCCATAAGGATAAACACTATCCTTCAGTAAGGCTTCGTTAGTAAGCTTCTCTGAAGATATTTACCAAGCTTCCCTAGTAAGCTTCACTGAAGATATTTACAAAGCTTCCTTAGTAAGCTTCGCGAAAGATAATCTTACAAAGATTCTCTTGTACACTTCTGGTTCAAAAGACATCCACATAATAATATATTATAACAGGGTTTGTGTTGTTTTCTTTCATTTTTTTTTTTTTACATATGCAGTAAATGACTTTTATACCCACTTAATGCATAGTGAAATGACATATATGCCCCTTAAAATGCCATGTGAGTGGCACATGACATACTTTTCGTTAGGTTTTTAACGGGTCATCCAAAATTACACCCGCTTGCAACAAAAACACACATTTAGTAATCAAGTTGTAACAAACACAAATTTAGTAACCAATTGAAACACGACGAGCAATGAGTTGGTTTTGGGGGAAACTAGTTCCTCCATAAGTTATAAAAAGTCATGTTTTTAAACCCTGTTAAACCCTAAAAGGCCTAAACCCTAAACTTTAACCCCTATAAAAACAAGACTTTTTATAACTTATGAATGTATTGTTGGGTTTTAAGGGTCATGCACAGCAGAAACAACATATGAAAACAAAACCCTAGAGGGGCATGCTAGCAGGGCGGCAAGTATAAGTCACCAAGGGTGGTCCGTTTGATATGGTACGTTAGCCGGCGAGGGAGACGACAAGAGGGGCAGCAGTAGCGATAGCGGCGTTGGCTGCGACCGAGGCGGTGGCAGGCTGGTTTTGTAGCCCACCTTCCTGAGGACGGAGGACGCGATCCGAGGTAGGGATCGGCGGATTTCGACGATTAGCCGCCTAAGGTTGCCTAAAGGGTTATTCATCATCAGGGCATACAAACACACCATGGATGACATAACCAAGTTGTGTCAAGATTTCAATCAAAAAAATTTAATGAAAAGACTTCAGGTACACAAGAATCGATTCCCAGCAATGGAACCAACCTGGTCGCGCCAAAATTGTCGATCAGTACTGCAGGATCCACAGACGGATTCTAGAAGACCTTGGGTAGCGTGAAAAAGATGAACAAATGACTTGTCAGAAGGTCTCCGACTAAGACCCTTGAGTGGGAATAAGTAATACATTTTAGAGAGAAAACTTAACAAACCCGTGAATATAAAGACCAGGGAAAAAGTGAATAGACTTGAATTGTGGGATTTAGATCTCTATTTATACCGTGCGGTTGAGTAGCCCCGAAGCATTAGATCCGATTTTATGGGGATTCATGTTAGTCCTGGATAGGAAAAGAGATCTTCCCTCATTATAACCCTTGATCCCACAGGACTCTTGCTGAATAGGACTCCTTTGGAGACTTGATATCCTTGATCGAGACTCTGAAAAGAGTTGTTAGGTATCCAACAAACATGTCTTGCTCGCTTATTAAGCCTTGGTTGTTACCCATGTCTACCAAGCTCGAGGTCATGGGACGAGCTCATCAGGTCGGACTGAGCAACCTCGTGGACCTCATTGTGATTTGGGCCAATCACTCTCAATCTGGACTTAAGGTCGTTTATTACTTGGATCAAGCAAACCCGAATAAGGTCTTCAGTTTATTCCTTTCCAAAAAATATATAATTATTTAATTTAATCATAAAATAAATTATTTAAGTGAATCCTTTTGAAAATTTTCAATTTTGGTATATTCAAAATTTTAAGAAAAATGCATATCAACAGTAAAAATAATTTTATAGTTTAAATATTTGATAAGTTTTGTACTTGCTAGTAATTATTTTGATTTCTTATAAGCTTAACTTAACTTGAATACTTCATCGAGTTTATTGCCATTTAAACCTGCGTACTATTGCTAGATTGACGATTTGCCCCCGTACTCACGAAACTCATACTATAACCTGCGTACTATGGTTTTAATAAAAAAGTTCCCAGGGATAACGATGAGCCGTTAGAAATCTAACATGTCTGTCAACATATGTTAAAAATTTAACGGATTTACAAAAAAAATAAAAATATGACCCTCATAAAGATATTAATGTCATAAAGGTCCAAACAATATTTTATATTCCCATTTTTTTATATTTGTTATTGAGAGAGAGAATAAAATAGAAAAAAAAATAAATTATCATAACTAAGATCCCAAAAGAGAAAGAAAAAAATAGAAAAGGAAAAAATTGAAAACGATAAATTATTGTACTCATTATTATTATTATTATTATTATTATTATTATTATTATTATTATTATTATTATTTATTATTATTATTATTATTATCATCATTTTGGTCTTTTAAATATTATACCATATTTATTAAATACTACTGTCTCTGCTCTAAAACAACTTGCACTTATTTTTCTTTAATTTAAATAGATGATACTCCATCCTTCCCAAAAGACCAAGAAATGGCTATATATATTCAGTTATATTGTTAATTGGGTATGCTTAAAAATTATCAGGAGATGATATTTTACTGATTAAATTTTTAATCACCTCCGTCCCAAATAAATTGTCCATCAGTGTTACATACTATCACCACCAAAATTAGACACCACCACCCACCACCGCCTGTGACCCCCACTGCCACCGCTCGTCAAACCGCCACTGCCCGCCACCGCCATTACAGAGACCACCACTCACCACCGCCTGCTACTTCCACCGGCCATCGCAGCCACCACCACCACAGACACTATTGCCACCACCATATCTAAATAATTATCATAAATATGAAGATGTTCATTTAAAAAAATAGAAGTCTCAAAATCAGCAAAACCCACACTCAAATAAAGATCAACAAATGCACTACCCACATAAACATTCATCGGAAAGACAGAAACCCAAGAACAATCACCCTCGAATGTACTTGTTTCCCTTCTTCAAATGCCCCTGCATCACAATTAATACTTAACACCGATGAAAACGTATTTGAAATTTCCCTAACTCCTTGATAAACCACCTGATTATAAAGGTGTAGAGCTTCTGATGGAAACCCACAATGGCCATACCCAGAAATTAGTGTATTCCATGTGACAACATCACGTTCAGGAATTCCATCAAACAGTTGTCGGGCAGAGCTGAGAGACCCGGATTTCACAAGATTATCAATGGCTTTGTTGCCGGAATAAACATTGACCGAATTAGGCTGAAGGTAGGAATCAAGATTTAGGGAAACGAGAACATGGCGGAGTGTGTAGATCTTCACATAGATCTGTCTAGATTTGCAAAGAACCAAACAAACACACGACTAAATAAACGATGCTTGAGGTGGAAAGAATAGACAGAGAGAGAAAAGACGGAGAAAGAGAAAAGATGAAAAGAGAAAAGGCAGAGAGAGCAAAGAGAGGGAGAGATAGAAGAGATGGAGAGAGAGCCGAGCGGAGAGAGGACCTGACAGAGGACGGAGAAGGCGAGATCGCAGGTGGTGGTGGTGGCGGCATCCGTACGACGGAGGACGGTGGCGGAGAACGGTGGCGGAGGAGATTTGTTGTGGATAATTCTCTCTAATTTTTTTAGAGAGAGATTGAAATTCGAAAGAATGGGTTATGGGTTAGGGGTGGAAATTTAAAATGTGCTAATGTAAAATGAGTTGGGGTGATAAGAGATCTTAATTAGGCTTTTAGTGTTATGTTTGTGGTTAATTAATCATCCTAATTATTTCAAAATAAAAGAAATATTAATATAAATATTTTTGGACCTTTACGACATTAATATCATTACCAGGGTCACATTTGAATTTTTTTTTATTATAAATCCGTTAAAATTTTAACATATCTTGACAGGCTGTTAGATTTCTAACAGCTCAGTGTTATCTCTGGGCACTTTTTTATTAAAACTATAGTATGCAGGTCATAGTATGAGTTTCTTGAGTACGGGGGCAAATCGTCAATCTTGCAATAATACACAGGTTTAAATGGCAATAAACTCATACTTCATCTATTTAAACTTGAATCATGTTCATATGGAATGTGTTTTGGAGGAAACTAGTTTCTCCATAGGTTATAAAAAGTTCTGTTTTAAACCCCAAACCTAAAACCCTAAACCCTAAAATTAAACCCTAAACCCTATAAAAACAGAAATTTTTTATAACGCACGGGGAAAGTTTCCCCTAAAATTTTCTCGTTCATATGTACATGTATCCATTCCTCTGCTTCCATCAAAACACTCATCCCCACTCTAAGTACGTTACATAATCAAAAGACCAAAAAGACATTATTGGAAATTGCCAAAGACCAAATTAATCATACTTTTTTTTAGACAAAGTAAACATAGCAATTGAATGACACCTTAAATGCAGTCTGCAAAAAACCCCATCAACTAACCACATACACTCACTCCTTTACCTGCTCAAATTTACTTCACTTTTCACTTATAAATTCATCTTCTTTTCCTTTCAAACCATCCCATCTCTCAGTCTTCTTTCTTTTCTTTGTTCTTTTTTTTTTGTTTGAGAGTCAAAAATGGAGAGAGGAAGAAGAAGCAAAGATGCTTCTTTACTACTGATCTGGGCTTTGTTGTTTATTTCTACTCAAAACTTGGTTGTCATTCCTGCTATGTCTAGTGCCATTGTTGGTGATCAAAAGAACTTCTTCTTCTACTACCCTCCTACCGATCCACACGCACATTCACCGCCCGCCGGAGTTGTCATCTCTCCCCCTTCAGGTATATATATATACACACACTCATATCCATACGAAACTCGTTAGGTCTCGATTTGTATAAAGTCATGTACTTTATCCGCTCCTGAATATATGTCCATTAAAAAAAAAAAATTGTCCCAAAGTACTTACTATTTTTTATTTGAAAAAATACTTTGACCTAAATGTATTTTTCTAAGTACTAATATTCTCTAACTATTTTATACAAAATTATATACTCCCGCCGTCCCATTTAAATTGTTTAATTTGCGATTTTGGGTGTCCCATAAAAATTGCAAAATCTAAAAGTGGAAAGTTTTTAACAATTTTTAATTAGTGGAACCCACTTGTTATACTCACGTCAACTAACCCACATATTATTCCCTACACCACTTTCACTCTCCTACTACACAACTATCTACACTCACAACACATCACCTTTTTCACTTTCCAAAAATTCTTGTGCTATAATTATTTTTTGCAATTTGAAATGGGAGGGGGGGAGTATTTAAAAAAGCAGATAACAAGAATATTTATACAATAGTATGTCATGTAACTGTATAAAAAGTAAAATTTCTAAGAATGTCTCCTAATTAAAATTTGATCATATATAATGTCACAGCAGATGTGCATATTGTGCTTACTTATTATTATTATCATTTTTTTTTTATTTCAGGCGGATCCGCACCAACACACGGATCACCACCATCACACAGCGGCGGTAGCGGTAACACGCCGTCCTACGGTACACCAACAACACCATCACACGGCAGCGGCAGTCAACATGGACATAGAGGCACACCGCCGGCAAACTGCGGCAACCCACCAAGTGGCCATCATAATCCCACTCCGGCACCACCCACTAGTGGCAGTCCTCCAAGAGTAACCCCTCCCACTATCACCCCAGGAACCCCTCCATATGATCCACACACTCCACCCTTTGGTGGCACCTGCGAGTAAGTCATTTATTTTGTGGAAGCTTTTTTTAGTACCAGATTGCGCGCGCGCTCTCTCTCTCTCTCTCATTTTTTTTTTATTGTACTCACACAAAAAATTTACTACATCCGTCCCGGTTTAAGGTTCTTAATTTGACTTTGCGCGCTAGTAAGAAACCAAGTGTAAAACAAAGAAAAATAGGTCAACAAAAGTAGGGAGGTGAGGATATAATTGTCCAAACACTATTCATTAAGCAAATGAGAGAAAAGTAAGTTGGGTAAGTAATGGTTTTTTTGTAATTAAATGAAACTTTTAAGGGCAAGATTATCCAAGGCACTATTCATATTTTGCCATTTATGGAATAAAGCAACTAAGAACCTTAAACTAAGACATACCAAAAAGGAAAATAAGAAACTTAAACAGGGACTTAAACTGGGGCGGAGGGAGTACGCAGTGGCCAGGCCAAGTTATTTTTTGTCTTTGTACATTATAATATTTTACTCTGAAATTTGGAAAAGTTATCGTTTAACATTAATATAATATGTAATTTTTAAGGTTTGACCCTCTTTTCTTGAAAAAAAGAAAAATAATTTACACTAAGTTTAAATTTTGAATCTCTTTTTTTTTAGTTAAATTTGTACAATATTGATTTCTCTCTTTGTCCCTAAATGAATATCCAAATTTCTTTGTAAGAGACATTCTAAAAATCTCTACTTTTCATACAATTGATTAAATGGCAAGAGTCATAAATACACCTGTATTCACTTTTCAAACATTTAGTTTTGCAAGTATAAAAAAACTAGTGAAAGATTTTGGAAAAATAAAAGCATTTAGGGTTTAAAAATAAAAGGTTTCAAAAAATACATTCATTTTTTAGATAATTTTTTTTTAAAAAAAATCGACATTCATTTAGGAAAAGTTATGTCTAAAATAACTGCGAGGCCATTGTTTGTGATGCAGTTTCTGGAGGAACCACCTAAATCTGATATTGGGACTATTCCGGTGGTGGGGAACTACGCTGGGAACCGCATTCGGCACTCCGGCGACCACTCCGTCCGTCCCCGGCTTCACCGGGTCCCACCTCACTCTTCAAGAAGCTCTAACCAACACCCGCACGGACGGCCTCGGAGCCCTCTACAGAGAAGGCACAGCAGCTCTGCTCAACTCAATGGTGAACAACAAGTTCAGTTTCACAACCAGTCAAGTGAGGGACAGTTTTGTCAATTCAGTTGGGTCCAACAAGGTAGCTGCCGCTCAGGCTAGGGTTTTCAAGAGAGCTAATGAAGCCTTAGCCAAGTCTAGAGCCTAATTCTATGTTTGTTTGTTTTTTTCATCATGTATTTTTGTTATGGCAATTAATTTGGATTGTGGGTGGGCTATTGATTATTATTATTATTATTATTGATTTAGATTTGGTATGTTTGTCTTTGTTTCTTGTTAGCCATTATATGCAATGTTACAATATACTCCATCTGTTCTAAAAAAGTTTGCAACATTTTGCCATTTACGGTATTTCACAAAAGTTGTAACAATCTAAAAATAGAAGCTTTTTATTACTTTTATAATCCTCCACTCATTCTCTCTCTTCCTTCCAACCACTCATTATTCTCCACTCATTCTCTTTCCACCCCCACTAATTCTCTCTCTTCCTCTCTACCTTTCATTCTTAATATAATATTATATCCTTAATTTTTTAATTTCAAAGTAAATATTTCAACTTACCTGGAACGGAACGGAGGGAGTATGAGACAAGTTTCATGTTAGCTATAATTGATCGAGTAGATTATTAATGTCTATTCTCATGCAACATGGTTATAGTGGTCCTCTCAAATTCCTACACATTTACAGTTGGACGGTACAAATTTAATAGATAAAATATGAGACCTGATACTTACTCTAGTTCGTAATATTGAATATTTGTACAATAATACAACGAATTGGATTTCTATAGAATTGTGCATAAAATGGTTGGAGGTGTTCTAACATTGGGTGTTTTACAGTACAAAACTAGAATATTTTAAGGACACAATTGTCCAAAAACAAAAGTTTTAAATTGTTATGTTTTAAATACACTAACAAACCATCAGGCTTTAGCCTGGTGGCCAGAGCTCATGGCTTCCAACCTTGAGGTCATGGGTTTCATTCCCCCTCCCCCCATTCTCCAATAAGTAAGTGGCTTCCACTCTGGAAGTCCCAGGTTCGCCTCCTTTCGAGGAGTTTGTGGAGAACTTGTGTTACCGTTCAGCCCATTAGGGTACCCTCCGAGCAGGGGAGCTTGTGCCAACAGGGGATCATTCTGAAGATGCGAGGCAAGTATCACTGTAATAGATTCCAACAATATAGGGATTTGTAATAGATAGGGCAATAGATCTGTAATAGGCTTCATATGAGTTTGTAATACGATGGCAATTGCCTTAAATGATATGATACAATCTGAAGATGCGAGGCAAGTATCACTGTAATAGATTCCAACAATATAGGGATTTGTAATAGATAGGGCAATAGATCTGTAATAGGCTTCATAGGAGTTTGTAATACGATGGCAATTGCCTTAAATGATATGATACAAGCTTACTTTAAAAAAAAAAAAAAAAAAAAAAAAAAAAAAAACACTAACAAAGGCACATCAATGTTTTCTATTTCTTGTACTTTGTAGAAAAATTGTACGTCCTTCTTAATATTAGATCAATAATAATTTAATAAAATTACATAAAAATAATTAAATTTTCATAATATTATAGTCAAAATTTAATTGAGTGCTTTGATCATATTTTTTTTTAAGTAGAAATATAGTACTCCCTCCGTCCAATACTTGCAGTTTTAGGATAGATTTTTTGTTCAAAAATATTTGCAGTTTTGCATAAAACATTTGCACATTTTGCCTAAACTGCCCTTATTTATGATAGACAGTTGTGACTGTAAAATCATTTAATCGTCAAGGTACTTGAACCATTCAAAAGATATTTAGACTATTTGCTATGTATTAATTGATTTTCTTAATTTGTGTGTAAAGTGCTAAAACTATAAGTATTTTGGGACGGACGGAAGCTAAATGAAAACAAGCAAACTAACATAAATAGAGAGAAGAAAGAGAGGGATATGGTATGGGTGAAGGGTAGTAGGACAAATACTCCCTCTGTCCTAGAAAGATAGTCTCATTTTGACTTTTTATGGTCAACAAAATTGAACTTTGACCAAACATTGGTGTCAATCTAATCATCACAACAAAATTATAAAATGTGTTATTGATAATCACTTAATGATTAATCAATTACAACTTTTAGAATTTCACTGGAATGATCAGATTGACACCAGTGTTTGGTCAAAGTTCATTTTTGTTGACCATAAAAAGTCAAAATGAGACTATCTTTCTGGGACAGATGGAGTATTAAAGAGCTAGTCTCCCATGAGAACACTATGAACTGTCTCTTCTATGAGACGGGTTTTTTTACCCGGATCCATGACCCATGGGGCCATAACCTGCCACGTGGCAGCCACCCATTGGCCCAATTTTTTTTAGTTTTTTTTTTCTCGGCTTTTCCGTCGTTTACCAAAAGTAATAGTTACCATAACTTAATGTAATGACTGTATACATATAAAGTAACATTGTTCATAAATAAACGTAACACCTGTTTTACAAAAACAAAAGCTCGTTTTATCAATTTTTTCAAATTTAATACTAACTATAATTACATGTAACCCAAACAATATCTAAATGTAATTATCATTTATACTAAAATGTAATAGTGCTTTTGCAAAAATATAAAATATTGTGTATTTTGTTTTTATTTTTAAAAGAAAGTAACATTTGAAAAATAACAACTTATATACATGAATGTAATTATTTGTACAAGTAAATGTAACACTTTAGTAGATGAAATTGTAACAGATTTCTATAGATAATGTAATACTTTTACATGTATCATGATAAATTGAATCTATTGTAACTTAGTATTTGAAAACATATAGATATACTATTACTTTTCTATACATATGTGTTACAAATTATGTATAAACACTGTTACATATAAGCAGTAGCGAATGTAGTTAGTCGCGAGGCTACGCAAATGCATAACCTGGAATTCGGGAAAAAAAAATTACCGACTAGCTATAAAAAAATAGGGGTGCAAATTGTTAATTTTTAAAGGAAGAAGGGTGCAAAGTGTTACAATTAGAGAACACAATTTGACGAAGGGATGCCGCTGCCCGCTGCGCTTACGGAATTCACAATCTTTTGTTTTTCTTCTCCGCTGCAAGAAGGGACGACGAAGACGATCGACGGCGACGGGCAAACTGGAACTGGTGGTTTCGGTGATTAGTGATTACAGTGGCTTCTCTTCTCCTTCCTCTGGAGCCCCGCTTCTCCGGCAATGTCTCAATCTTAAAAAGGTATTTTTTGTAATTCAATTTTAGGGTTTTAAAATTGAAAATTGATGATTTGGGGATTTATTTAGCAATTGTTGTTATAATTTATGATAGGTAAGCAATCTAAGCTTTATGGATTCTTCACCAAACGCCCTCGATATGAGCCGTCCGCTTCGGATTTATTTAACAATTGTTATTATATTTTTTGCATTAAGTTTTGAACCGGCCCGGACCCCAAAAAAAATTTTCGGGGGCGACCTAGAATCCTAGATTCGCCACTGCATATAAGTAACACGTTCGTTACATTTTAGTTGTAATAAGTATTACTTTTGACAAACGAAGAAAACATAGTTTCTGTATATATGTATTACTTTTACTTATAAACAATGTTACTTTATATCTATACAGTCATTATATTAAGTTATAGTAACTATTACTTTTGACAAAAAAAAATTGGCCTATGAGAGGTTGTCACGTGACAGGGTCGCCCCGATGGTTCATGGAGCCGGTTCGTGGGTCGGATCGGTCGGGTCAAAAAACCGTCTCTTTCTCTATGAGACGGATTTTCCATGTTATCACCTAAGTTTTTATCAATATTAAAAGGGAGCCTTTGCTTAGGCCATTAAAGAGAAGAGTTTGAAATAAATGCATCAAACTTTGGTCAGAGCATTAAAAATGTCATAAAAATGAGTAGGGAGGAGTAATAAGAATTGGGTTGGTGAAGCTTGTAAATTGTAATATGCCAGCTCAAGACTGGCCTATATTTTGATTGAATGCATACCCACGGCAGAAAAACTTGGCTCCAACTGTCAACTAACACTTTCTTTTTTTCGTTTCCCCTCTCTCTCTTCATAAGTATATGTTCTTTTAAATTCAGTTAGGATAATGATATGTATAGTGAAAACTTAAAGGGAAAACTCATAGTGAAACACTGTAATCCGTTGGATTGTAATAAATGTTTGTGAGCCCCACTAATAAAACCTCATCCAACGGTTTCAAGTGTTTCACTATGAGTTTTCCCTTTGAGTTTTCCCTATATGTATCATTGTCCGACTAAGGTTCTTATTTTGATTTTACACGGAGACTAAGAAAAAATAAATGTTGTGAGTATGAAAAGTAAAGTAGGAAAAAGTAGGGGATAGAAAGTGGGCAGAAAGTTTTTGTTGTGAGAATGACAAGTGGGTCCCATTGTTTATTTTAGGTAATAAAACAACTAAGAACCTTAGTCTGGGACAAATCAAAAAGGAAAGTAAGAACCTTAGTATGGGACGGAGGAAGTACAGATTAGAATCTAACATTTATGACAAAATCTTATATACATCAGCCGCATGGGGTGCGGCGGGCCAAACCCGCCCTGCCCGACCAGCCCGACCCGCACCGACCGCCCGCGTTTCAGCCACTACCAGAGCGACACGTGGCGCGTTGTGAGCCACTCGTTGGTCACCCAACAACGCGCTGCCACGTGTCCTCTTTTAAAAAAAAACCCCAAAAACTTTAAAATGCTATATCTTGAGATTTATAAGTCGAAAAAAATATTTAAAAATACAGTTTTGTTCGTCTCGACAAGACGAAAAAAACTACATAGGTCATGATATGGTTTGATTTTTTTTTTAAAAAAAATACATTTTTTTACACAAAAAAAAGTTTGAACTGCTCACCAGCTAAGAAGTAACACTCTGTTCTAATAAATGTAACAATTTCGTCTTCAAAAAGTAACACTTTCTACTGTTAAAAGTAACAGCAGTTTTTTACAAAAAAAAATGGTATTGCATTTCAATTGTTACTTTCTCAATAAATAATTGTTACATTTCATATATAATGTTACATTTAAGAATATAAACTGTTACAATTGAGAAAAAAAAATGTTACATTCATTTTTTATAAAATGTAACATTAGTTTAGTTGTCAATCCTATGTTATTTTTGGGAGAAAAAAAATGTTACATTCGAAAAAAAAAGTTTACATTAATGTAGTTGTCTATATTTATGCTATCTTTTAATCTATTGCATCAAATTTGTGGTACATTTTGAAACAAAAAAGTGTTACATTTGAAAAACAAAAGTGTTACATTTCGTTATATTAAATGTTACTTTTGTTGAAGAAAAAAAAGTTGGGGTGGCAAAAAACAAAAAAAAAAAACGCAAAAAAATTTTTTTAAAAAATAATAATGGTCGGCTCGGCGGCTCGGCTCCGTTGTACGCCGAACAACGGATGTACAGGAGACCGGCTCAACATTTATTTGGGGTTGTTCGCAGAAAAGTATTAGACGTTTCAAATTTGGCTAATAAAGGTCTCCCGTAACATATTAATATCAGTTTAGACGGAAATGTTAAAAAAACGCAATAATCAAATCAATGTATCAAGAAAATGCGGTTTATTTTTAAGTATTTTAGTCATTTTGTTGTGCAACTTTTAATTTGGTTGTTAATTTCATTTTCAACTTGAACTTAAAACCCCATTTCTCAATATAATACTTTAGATCAACTCAGATACCGCACCACAACAAACAATACTATTGATGCCTTGAATGGCTCATTACGCAAACTAACGTACGTGAGGGTCATGTTGAGGTATCAAGTATAAATCTCGAATTGTTGCAAAAGGGTTCAGTCAAAGAGCGGGAGTAGACTATAATGAAAATTTCTCGCCAATGATTAGATGCACTTCTATCAGGGTGCTCCTAGTCATACTTGCACATAACGATTGGAGCTCGAACAACTACATGCGAAGGCATCTTTTCTACATGAAAAATTGGAGGAAGAGATTTACATGACCATATCAGATAATTTCTCCTTTCTAGAAAACAAGACTATGTTTCCAAAGGTGATATAAGAAGAGGCCTGATAGCTATATTACAAAGATTAATTACATCATGAGTTATTATGATTGTTGTGTTTACCACAATAAGGTAACAAATGATTCATTAACTTATTTGGTCCTATATATAGTTGCCATGTTAATAGTTGGAGAATAAGGTTGATGTTCAGAAGCTGAAGGGTCTCCGTAATGTTGAGTTGGAAATGAAAAGATGCTGGTGCACCTCGAAAAAATCTGGGAATGGAGATTATAAAGATAGAAGCCATTATGTCAAGGTTCGGTGCAAAGCCTATAGATACTTCAAGTGTTGGAAATGTGCATATGTTTGTTGTATGTACTTAAGGAGAAAGAGTACATAGGAAGCTTGATGTATGCC
Source organism: Campanula takesimana (assembly GCA_026119855.1). Lineage (NCBI taxonomy): Eukaryota > Viridiplantae > Streptophyta > Magnoliopsida > Asterales > Campanulaceae > Campanula > Campanula takesimana. The sequence continues at coordinate 1,236,889 of JAOWBW010000090.1, forward strand.
ATGGTCTGCACTATGCATCGATCTTGCTCTAGCACATGATGTTAGTTTTGTTAGTAGGTTTATATGGGTGAACCTGGTAAGGAGCGTTGACAAGTTGTGAAGATGATTTTTAATTACTTCAAAGCTACGGCGGATGTTGGTCGGTCTCATATATAGAGAGGTATGGAGGTGATACACAGTGCTTAGTTAAAGGTTATTCATGTTGCGATTATAATGGAGTTGTTGACAATATAAGACCTATGACTCGTTATGTTTTCACTCTTGGTGACAGACAGTTGCTGGTTAGATAGCTACCTTTCAAGATACAGTGACAGTGTCCATTATAAAGCAGCGTACATGGCACTAACAGAATCATCCATAGAGGAAATCTGGTTTTGGTTGAAAGAATTGAATCACTGATCTTGATTTGAATCAAGGATCAGTCAACGGTGTAGTATGATATTTTGAGTGCAATTTGTTTAGCCAATGATCAGGTTCATCATGAAAGGACTAAGCATATTGATGTCAGATATCATTTTTTGAGATGTTAGGTACAACTTATAATAATGCTCATATGTTTACCAAGCTGGTTTCTCATAGCTTGGTTTGAAATTGTTTGGACTTGCTAAATATCACAACTTATTATTTACCCCGTGCGACAAGTTTCATGCAGAGGAAAATTCTGGTCATCTTATCTGATATGGAGGATTCATGTCAAGGTGAAAGTTTGTTGGGATGCATTTAATAGTGCAATACGCGAACTAACGTGAGGTCTCGCGGCCCGCTGTAGGCTATATAGGTTTTCCCTAATTGGACTCATATGTCGTATTAATGGGTTGAGAATGGTGAGAAATATACTAACATATCTCCATTTGATATATTGAGTAGCCACATATGTTCATTCTTGGAACACATAAGAAAAAACAATTAAGAGAAATTTAAGGGTTCAGGGGATAACTTTAGAATGGGAATGTGTTGAACACCCATTCTTGCACCCAATAGGTATTGGTTGTTGTTTAGTAACAAACAAATAAATTTGATTTTATGATTGTGTTGGATATTTGTGCATCTGAGCGGGCTAGAGAGTATGACAATAACTTGTGTGAAACGGTCTCACACGTAAACGGATCTCGTTGAAAGAGTAAATGGTTTGCCCCCTATGGGCGGGGTGAGGCAAGCCATCGGACGGCTAACAGGCATTCTATCGGGCGTGAGTTCCTGAAATTGATTTTCTGAGAATTCAATTGAATCCCTCGGAATCGGAGATTAGATATTGATCGACTTTTCTTAGTGGACTCTTGCACGGCCATATAAAGGGAAAGACACGCATTTTTCATATTAACAGAACAACACAAAGTTCAAAGAGTGCAGTCCATTTTCTAGTGATTTAAGTGTGTTTGTGATTTCGTCTTGAATCACATTCCGACTTTTATCCTTGTTCTTGATTAAGTTTGTTCTTGTAATACGATTCCACCTCCTTGGTACTGATTAGTACACCTCCCCTGGACGACACGAAATTCTCGTAAATAGTTGTCGTCCTGTAAGTGTGGCTATTTTAGCACACACGATTTTGTTAATTTTAGGTGTGTTTTAATTTAGGGATTTATGTCTTTCTTATTTATGTTAAGTTTTGTAAATATCTTTTTATTATTTTATTTACTAACCTACTAATTAGTTTCCTAGTTTTTGTGTATCTCTTTTGATATTTTGTAGATATCTCTCACTTGGATTAGGAAGCTACATTTAAGGAAAATATGAAGTTGATCAACACAAGATTTGCTAGGAGATCTTCAAGATTGAGTAGTCTCGAAGAAAGGGCTTCTAGCCTTATAAAAGGAGAAGTCTACCTTCATTATTCTCCAAGTATTCTGACTTTGCTCATGCGATTCAGATCTGACTTTGAGAGCATTTTTAGTGACAAAATCATTTTGTAACACAAGTTCTTCCATAGAACTTGTTTTGAGTGTTTAGTGTTTTCATATTTGGTCTCTTCTCTTGATTTCTTCTTTGTAATCAATCATGATAGTTTTTAATAAAGAGAAGTTTCGTTGTCTACAGCAAGTTGCTGTAGATGTGTTAAATATCTTGTTTTTTACATTTTTTATTCTGATGCAAGTCAGTTGGTGTAAATTGTGATGTCTTCACACAATGATTCACACCATACTCTGTTAATTGTCCGACCATTCTAGCTATCAAAACTTTCAATTGGCACCAGAGCCTCCACTCGATATACTGAGTGAGATCCAGAAAGGATAGTCATCATGGATGGTCCATCGAGTCAGTATTGTACTCCTGTTTTAGACGGTACAAACTATGCCTTGTGGAAATCCAAAATGGGTTTGTTTATCAAAGTAATTGATGAAAGGGCATGGCGGAGTATCATAGTTGCCTGGACTCCTCCTAGGATTAAAAGAAAGGCTACGGAGGCTGAATCCTCTGTTGAAAAGGTCTATATTTCTAAACCGGAGAAGGGTTGGACAACTGATGAAGTAATCCTAGCAAATTATAATTCTAAAGCTTTGGATGCCATATCCAATCATGTGGATGAAGATATGTACCGACTGATAACCAATCAAAGCATTGCTAAAAATGCTTGGGATATTCTTCAAGCTCATTGTGAAGGAGATGAGGGTGTTAAGGGCACCAGGTTGAGCATACTCATGACAAGGTTTGAAAACTTAAGAATGTCAGATACCGAAGATATCAAAAGAGCTATTCATCTAAAATCAAGGATACTCCCTCCGATCCAAAATAACTGTCACTTTTGAACCAAAATTTTGGTCCAAAATAACTGTCACTTTTGAGCTAAATGTCCTTTTTACCCTTGCTTTGAAACTTGTTTTGCTTTATTAATTGTCTTAGTTGTGAGACATTAGTGTAATAATTATGCATATTTAATAGGGGTAAAGTTGATACTTTTATCACTAAATCATGATATTAATTGTTTTCCTTAAGAATTGTGCAAAAGCAAAAAAAGACAGTTATTTTGGACCGGAGGGAGTATCTCAAATGAGTGTCTCTATATTGGTGACCCTATTTCTAATGCTAGGTTAGTGAGTAAAATGCTTAGGACTGTTACTAAAAAATTTAAGATAATGATTGCTGCTGATGAGGAAGCCCATGACACTGCTACCATGAGTTACAATACCTTGGTGGGTATTCTTACTATGTTCGAAATGAACTTGGCTATACAACAGCAACACAAAGCTGATAATATTACTCTTGCTGATGCTCTTTCTAAGGGAATTGTTGAAATCTCTAAAGAAATTGATAGATCTAATTTGGAAACAGAAGATGTGGATTTTCTCACTAAAAATTTGCATCTTTTTTAAAGAATAAATGTGATAATAAATTTTCATCATAAATCCAAAACACTTCATAAGATTCTAAGGAGGATACTGAAAATACTTTTAAAAAGATTGGAAATTTTAACAAAAAGAAATCTGATTCCGTTCAATGTAGAGCCTGTAAAAGTTTTGGTCACTATGCGAATGAGTGTGCCAACACTCTGAAGAAAAGGGTGATGAGCTAAAATGATATCCTGAGTGATAGTAAGGATGATGATGAGTCTGCATTCCTTGCAAAAAATGATAATTCACCTCAAAATCACTAACATCATTCTGGTGTTACTTAAGATGTGATCATACTAGAGATCACATCCTCAGACTCTGGGTTTAAATACTTTAATTCATCTATTTCTGAGAAACCAGATGATGAAGAGGAATGTGATGGTAATTTTAAGGAACTTCATGAAGCTTACACTGATCTTTTTCCGATTGGCAAAAACGTGTTGAAAAAATTGGTATTTTTGAAAGGTCAATAAAAAACTCTCGGCTGAAAATGTTACTCTAAAATCTAAACTTGAGAGATTTTCCATTAAGAATGATAATCAAAATGATGCTATATCCAAGCTCGAGGTCATTATCACCAAGCGTGATGTTGAACTTGAGAAAGTTAAATCTGAACTTGAAAAAGCTAATGGAACTTTTGCCAAGTTAAACACTGGCAAAGCTAAACTTGAAGAGGTTTTAAACATTGGAAGTCATTCTAAAACTGGTCTTGGTTATGGATCCAATTTTGTGAAAGAAGGTGAAAACATGTGTGAGTCAAAATCTTTTCAGAAAATAGGGTCTAAACCTAGAAGAAAGAAGTACGTGTGTCACTACTGCTTTGCTCCAGGTCATATCAGGCCCTTCTGCTACCAAAGAATTCATGATCTTGGGGAATCTGGTTCCCAGGTGGGTGCTAGAATGAACCCACGTCGCCAAAAATCTGGGCGATTTGTGTGGGATGAAAATAAAGATGAGGAGTGTAAGGTTGTTTTGACTGCTCAGAAGAGTAGTGTTTCTAGCTCTTGGTATTTTGATAGTGGGTGCTCAAGGCACATGACAGGTAAATCTGAATTCCTATCTGATTATTCTCCTGTGAATGGAGGAAATGTGAAATATGGAGGTGGCGGCAAAGGTAAGATTGTTGGTAAAGAAACATTGAATGTTATGGGTCTGCTTAATGTCCATAATGTTCTCCATGTTGATGGCCTCAAGGCAAAACTGATAAGCATTAGTAATTTTGTGGCGATGATATGCATGTGAAGTTTGACAAGCAAGTTTGTGAGGTTTTTGATAAATCTGGCAATTGTTTGTTTAAAGGTCTTAAAACTTCTGACAATTGCTATAAGTTTTGCGATGCTGCAGGGTGTGTTGAATAGCTGGAGCCCACCAATGACGAAACTGAACAGAAAATAACACCAGAGAGTGAAGAACAGTCTGATGTTTCCCCCAGTGTGATCACATCACAGACGACACCAGCAGAAAACGATCCCTGTTCAGATTCAGAGGCATCCTCTAGCAGCTCATATAGTAAAGAAGCAGGTTTAAAATGGTCCAGAAACAATGCCTCTGAAATCCAAGAGGAACATCCCACTTTACATGTTCTTGGGGATGTTAGTGAAAAGATGAGGACTGGACAAATGGCAAGGGTGAACTACTGTGATGTGGTAGGGCTCAAATGCATGAAAGTCAAAGGTTATGAGGTAACAAGTAATTTTTTGGGTCACATGGGAGTTCTTTAATAATTTTGATGAGTCAAATGGTAAAAAAATTATGGGCCACAAAGTAAGGTTTTAACTCGATTTTGGTTCAATTTAAGTGCTATTGATACTTCAAAAATTCATGCTCAATACTCTTGTATTAAACATGTTGACATTAAAAACCATTTTATTTGAGATTCTGTTGAGCAGAAAATTATAAGCCTAGAACCAGTAAGGACAGAAAATCAGTTGGCTGACATTTACACTAAGGCCATAGACTTTCAGATATTTTTTACTCTTAAGAAATCTCTCGGACTTTGCATCATCTGATGGTGTGATCCCATGTTTGATCACACCATGTGTCACACCTGTATACTTGTTAGCTTAATATTTTTTTTAAAAAAAAAAACCTAAAAATAAAATAAAATAAAATGTTTTGCATTATATCGTTTGCATTGTATAGCTCAAAGTGATCACTTGAGTCACTTCCTTGACTTGACTGGTCCTTGAACTGTGAACACTCCCTATGGTTACTATGGTAAAAGCCTTCAATAATTTATCTCTCAGTGGGTGCACTCTTGGGAAACAGCTTCTCCACCATTGTATGCAGCCAATCCTAATGTGATCAAACGAACTCAACGCATAATTTTGATTCGAATTTTAGAAGACCATTTGAAAGAGAAAGGGCTATCTTTGGATTCAATGAAGAGTGAAAGCTACCCACAAATTTTTACCCATAATTAAAAAAGGGGTGGGCGCATTCTAGTGGCTGAGCAGATTGAGAGTAATGTTCATTGAAGTTCTTGGATAAGTTGAGTCCCCGGGTGTGATTTCATCCAAGTCACACTAATCTGAGGTGTACACTTCACTTACACACATATATATTATATATATATATATATATATATATATATATATATATATATATATATATATATTTATTTATTGAGTCGTCTTCACCATAGTGCTAATGTCCCCCAACTGATTTTGTGTTGTTCTTGGTAAACTCTGTAAATAAATTTATGCTCAAGAAATCTTTTCTAAATAAATATCTAATGACATATTTTCAGGGAGAGTATTTATCTTGGATTTTTATGCTATCAATGGTAGTTGAATTTTCTCAAGATTTGGTTATAACGTTTTCTTTGTCTCCCATAATTTCTTTCTTTTGGTAAATCTGGAATGTTGAAGAATCCCTTGTGTCTTGGAAGTCTGGATCCTCTTGTACATCTTGGTTCATCTATGTCTCCAGCAATTGTTCCCTCAAGTCCAGCTGACGGTGTGTCCCTCGATGTAATCACATTTGGTCTCACATCAACCTATCTTTCCATCGTAACGACCTTTTGCGAATCTGATCATCTCGCATTCTAGTCAAAAAGGGGGAGAGCATGTGAAAATGGGGAGAGAAAGCTGGTATGGTTGTTATCTTGGTACTTTTGGTACTTTATTTTTTTGTATGTTATTTTCTTTGACAATTTTATGGCAGGTACGGTTCTAAAAAAAAAAAAAAAAATGGATGATTTCATTGCCATTTTTTTTTTTGTCAACGGTTGGATTCAGGGGGAGTTTTTTATTTGGTCACTTAATAATCTTAACATTTTTGTTTTGACCAGACGGCTATAAATCAGGGGGAGATTGAAGTGTGGCTATTTTAGCACACACGATTTTATTATGATTTTGTTAATTTTAGGTGTGTTTTAATTTAGGGATTTATGTCTTTCTTATTTATGTTAAGTTTTGTAAATATATTTTTTATTATTTTATTTACTAACCTAATCATTAGTTTCCTAGTTTTTGTGTATCTCTTTTGATATTTTGTAGATGTCTCTCACTTGAATTAGGAAACTACATTTAAGGAAAAGATGAAGTTGATCAACACAAGATTTGCTAGGAGATCTCCAAGATTGAGTAGTCTCCAAGAAAGGGCTTCTAGCCTTATAAAAGGAGAAGCCCACTTTCATTATTCTTCAAGTATTCTGACTTTGCTCCTGCGATTTAGATCTGACTTTGAGAGCATTTTTAGTGAGAAAATCATTTTGTAACACAAGTTCTTCCATAGAACTTGTTTTGAGTGTTTAGTGTTTCATATTTGGTCTCTTCTCTTGATTTCTTCTTTGTAATCAATCATAACAGTTTTTAATGAAAATAAGTTTTATTGTCTACATCAAGTTGCTGTAGATGTGTTAAACATCTCGTTTTTACAGTTTTATTACGCTGCAAGTCAGTTGGTGTAATTTGTGGTGTCTTCACACTACGATTCACACCATACTCTGTTAATTGTCCGACCATCCTAGCTATCAAAACTTTCACGGCCGTACTTGTGATGGTTCCCAACAATCCAGTATAACCACTTAGGTCTACATTGCCACGATATTGTTCATGGAAGAGGGCGGGTTGTTAGAAGTTCGGCTTGCTTTTTTTTGTTTCGTAGGGGAGGGATTGACCTTTCTAACTCATATTCAGTTGTACAGGCATGGCCCCATTTCTTTCTTTTCGATCGAAGCATCCTGCTTGATCTTTTTAAGAAATATATGAACACAACACTTCTCTCATCTATATCTATATCTATATCTATATCTATATATATATATATATATATATATATATATAAAGAAAATAGTATTCTAAAAATAGATTTCCCGCCAAAATATGGTAGCTAAAAATAGAAACTGAAGAAGTTGATTCAGTTCCACTCAATTTAATTTTTAAACGGTTTTAGTTGCTTCAGGGAAAAAGAAAAGGAGGCGGTCTCCTGTACATCCGTTGTACGGCGTACAACGGAGTCGAGCCGAGCCGAGCCGCCAATATTTTTTATTTTTTATTTTTTTTTTGCTGATTTTTTTTTTTTGCCTCTAACATTTTTTTCCTCCCAACAAAAGTAACACTTCTTATAACGAAATGTAACACTTTATTTTCTTCAATTGTAACACTTTTTTTTTCAAAAAAGTACCACAATTTTGCTGCAATAAATTAAAAATAACATAAAGATTGACAACTAAATTAGTGTAACATTTTTTATAAAGGAATGTAACACTCTGTTTTTTAAATGTAACACTTTTTTTCTCCTCAAAATTAACATATGATTGACAACTAAACTAATGTTACATTTTATAAAAATTGAATGTAACATTTTTTTTTCCAATTGTAACAGTTTATATTCTTAAATGTAACATTATATATGAAATGTAACAATTTTTTATTGAGAAAGTAACAATTGGAATGCAAACCCATTTTTTTGTTGTAAAAAACTGCTGTAACATTTAACAGTTTTCGTGTTACTTTTTGAAGATGAAAGTGTTACTTTTATCAGAACAGAGTGTTACATTTCAGCTGACAAGCACATCAAATTTTTTGGGGGCTTGGACTTTAGGGCCCCTTAGCCCAGATACAAACCCAAAAGAAGAAAAGTCAGATACAAAATTCCTCATACACCCCTCACCAGCCAAAAGATGCAAGAAGACTAAAATTTCCTCATATCTCCTTCCACCTTACTTTTTTGGTCAAATCCTAGTCAGCTCTTATAACTTACAGATAATTATAATAAGAGTAAAAAATCACTTTTTTTCATTTTTTTTAGAAACAAATAATAATATTATTTGGTCAAATTTGGTCAAACTCGGTCAAACAGCAGTCAAACTCTTATAACTTACACATAATTAACGTATAGGAGTCGAAAATATTCAATTTTTTCATTTTTGTAGAAAAAAATAATAATCTTATTTGGTCAAATTTGGTCAAACTCGGTCAAACAGCAGTCAAATTCTTATAACTGACACATAATTAACATATAAGAGTCAAAAAATTTCACTATTTTCATTTTTTTAGAAAAATAATAATATTATTATTTAGTCAAATTGGTCAAACCCGTTCAAACAGCAATCAAACTTTTATAACTGACACATAATTAACATATAACAGTCAAATAATTTCACTTTTTTCTTTTCTTAGAAAAAAATAATAATATTATTTAGTCAAATATGGTCAAACAACAATCAAACTCTTATAACTTACATATAATTAACATATAAGAGAGAAAAAAAACAATTTTTTATTTTTTTAGAAAATAATAATATTATTTGGTCAAATATGGTCAAACATGGTCAAACAACAATCAAACTCTTATAACTGACACATAATTAACATATAAGAGTCAAATAATTTCAATTTTCATTTTTTTAGAAAAAATAATAATATTATTTGGTCAAATATGGTCAAACCCGGTCAACCAACAATCAAACTCTTATAACTTACACATAATTAACATATAAGAGTAAAAAAAAATCATTTTTTCATTTTTTTAGAAAAAATAATATTATTATTTGGTCAAATATGGTCAAGCCTGGTCAAACAGCAGTCAAACTCTTATAACTGACACATAATTAACATATAAGAATTGAAAAGTTTCACGTTTTTTTTTTTTTTAGAAAAATAATAATAATATTATTTGGTCAAACCCGGTCAAACAGCAGTCAAACTCTTATAACTTACACATGATTAACATATAAGGGTCAAAAACTTTCACTTTTTCCATATTTTTAGAAAAAAACAATAATATTATTTGGTCAAATTTGGTCAAACTCGGTCAAACAGCAGTCAAACTCTTATAACTGACAAATAATTATCATATAAGAGTGGAAAATTTTCATTTTTTTGCATTTTTTCGAAAAATAATAATAATATTATTTGGTCAAATATGGTCAAACCCGGTCAAACAACAATCAAACTCTTATAACTTACACATAATTAACATATAAGAGTCAAAAAGTTTCACTTTTTCCATTTTTTTAGAAAAATAATTATAATATTATTTGGTCAAATTTGGTCAAACCCGGTGAAAGAGCAGTCAAACTCTTATAACTTACACATAATTACATATAAGAGTCGAAAATTTTCATTTTTTCCATTTTTTTAGAATAATAATATTAATATTATTTGGTCAAATTTGGTCAAACTCAGTCAAACAGCTGTCAAACTCTTATAACTGACACATAATTAACATATAAAAGTCAAAAATTTTCATTTTTTTCATTTTGTTAGAAAAAAATATTAATATTATTTGGTCAAATATGGTCAAATCCGGTCAAACAGCAGTCAAACTCTTATAACTTACACATAATTAACATAAAAGAGTCGAAAATTTTTACTTTTTCCATTTTTTTGTATAAAAAAATATTAATATTATTTGGTCAAATATGGTTAAATCCTGTCAAACAGCAGTCAAACTCTTATAACTTACACATAATTAACATATAAGAGTCGAAAAATTTTCACTTTTTCCATTTTTTATAGAAAAAATAATAATATTATTTGGTCAAATATGGTCAAACTCTTATAACTAATGTATAAGACCAATTTTTCTCTTATGATTAAAGTATAAGAGCCATTTTTTCACATTTTTCACACACAAAAAAATATTTTTATTAGTGTTGACTTTCATATTCGGTCAAACAGCAGTCAACTCTTATAACTGACACATAAGACTTGTCCACCTCTTATAATTAACATATAAAAGAAAAAAAACACTTTTTTCAATTTTTTATGGAAAAAAAGGTTAGTATTATTTGGTAAAATTCGGTCAAACACTTACAAGTAGTGTATAAGACAATTTTTTCTCTTATAACTGAAGTATAAAAGTAATTTCTTCACATTTTTTTCCATAAATAAATTAAAATAGTAAAATTTTATTCTATTAATATTGACTTTCATACTTGATCAAACAAAAGTCAACGCTTATAATTGACATATAAGACATGTCCGCCTCTTATAATTAAAGTATAAGAGTTAAGTTTTTTTACTTTTTTTCATTATCAATAAAAAATAATCTAATATTATTTAGTCAAATCTCGGTCAAGCTCTTATAATTAGTGTATAAGACCAATTCTCCTCTTATATTTAAAATATAAGAGTCATTTTTTCACCTTTTGTAATTGCCTCTTATATAAAAAAAACTCTCATACTTTTACTTAGAACTCATTTTAGTCTTATAATATAAATGAAAGAGAAAATTTATTTGGTCAAATCTCAATCAATCTTTCATTGAACGAGCGGTCAAGTTTTATAAAATAAAACAATCTTCATTTATTTTTTCTCAAATTTATTCTTATATGACTTATTTTATTCATAAAAATTATTAATATGACTCATATTTCTACACTTTTCACGCATTTTCTTCACAAGTGTCATCTTTAACAAATATTACCAACAAAAATGATGAAACCACAACAAAATAATGGTTTGTATATCATTCGCTCAACTTTAAAGCGAACATGACGAAAGAGAAGATGGGAGCATTTATGGATGCAATTCCATGGACTAAGTAGCATAAGATCCAACAGCAACAACTCAACAATTCAACTGAAAACACCCGTACGAAGCACGAGTTAATCCCTAGTTAAGTAAATATGCACTACAAAGCCACCTTCCCAAGTTCTAGTATAAGAAAAATAAAAGGTGCAAACCATAAAGTACACACTCTAAAATCAGAACAAACTCAAGACATTTTCCATAACAAGACCACTCAGATGTCCACTACATCCATGAATATTGAGGGAATGATACCTCCTGACTTCCCAGAGTTCAACAAACCAACAAAATTTCACAGTAAAAAGCTTCCTTTTCAACGGTGTATTATGTACAATGAATCCAATGAAGATTATTTTTTTTTCATGGCCCGGCCTCAGTCCAATCTCCAGAAAAACTGCAATTCCAAATCCTCACAGCCATACGCTTCTTCGAGAATGACGAACAGTAATCAACTCGACCGCTAAAAATCTTCTTGTATATGGACAAACCTAGGGAACAAAAAACCGGCGACACAAGTCCTCCAGATCGAATCCCTAATCTAATTATTATCTCAGATCTGCTTAATTTCACCAAAAAAAGGAGCGCCGGATCTGGATTCGCAGGAAAACACGATCGCCAGATCTGGACGGAATACATGGACTTTAGTGTGTGTGTCTACGCCTGAGAGAAAGAAAGAGAGGGAGATATTTCGCCGGCGATTGGGATGGATGAGTAGGTTAGGGTTTCATAGCCGAAGCGGGGAAAGCGAGATGGCCGGAGAAGAATTCTTTCCTGCGCGAGAGAGACGGATCTGGACTTGGAGCGCTGGGGTATACACACGCCGGCAACGGCAACGGTGACGGAGTGGTAGCCGGAGACTGTGTGTTACTGCGTGGAGAGGGCATGAGTTGCAAAAAGGGGAGGGGATTGGAGGGTCTTGTTTCAGGGGTGGGGTAGTTTGGGTATTTAGAAGGTCTGTTTGACTTGTCAAAGGAGGTCAGGGGTGTTTAATATGAAATACAATCTCAGTTGAAGTCCTTATCAGGCATTTCATCTAGGAGTTTCTTTTTTTGTAATTAAATCTGGGACTGGGGGCTTTAGGGGAATTGATCCATTGTTTTTTGTTTTTCTTTTATATTGTTTTTCTTTTTTATTTTGATACTGGGGTTATTTATAGTTTGATGGCTGTGGGGGTTATGTTAATATTGTTGGATGTCGGTAATTCCAATTTATATGTTGAAATTCAGATAGTTATTCATGTCATATCGTGCAAATATAACAGGAAAGAAATCGCCAGAAAGAATACGGGTAGCAATTAGTTCGTTCTTTTTCTTTTCTACAGTAAATATATGGTTGCCTTGATCACCATTTGGGTTACGTTGAGAATCAATATTATAAGAAATCGCCAGAAATTAAACTACATGTTGGGCCCAAGAATTGTACTACTTCCGTTTTAAAATAAATTTAAGATTGTTTTTTATATGAGCAATTTTTTTATTTTTTTTGTGAATCTTCATTTTGGGTTGGATGTAGTAATGGTAAGCATAGAAGAGATAATTTTTTATTTATTAAGTATTATTTTCTAAATATGTTTGTTATATTTTGGGAAGAAGGTTTTGATGAAAGAAATAACGAAAAAAAAATATGGTGGCTTTTTTCTAATGGTGGTTTTTTTTTTTTTTTTTTCTAAATTAAGTCTACATTGGTTTGTTTGGAGTTTTTTTTTTTTTTTTTTTTTTTTTTGATATGATGGTTTGTTTGGAGTTAAGGAGGAGTATATGGTAAGACTATACAAAACCCCGTATACAATAAGACTATATATACCCCCCCCCCCCCCCCCCAAAAAAAAAAACACTCATTTTTTTTTTAGCCAAACAGGAATATATTATTAAAAAAAAACAAATATTTACAAAGTTACTTAATACAAACAGTTTGTTCTACCATAGAGATGATATCCCTAGATATTACTACCCCCATTTTATCCTTTTGAGACAGGGATACACAAAATAAGGGGGAGAAACAAAAGAAAGATTTACAAAAGGGGATTTTGTAGCTGATTTTGCTAAACAGTCTGCAGCTCCATTTGCTTCCCTAAACACAAAAGAGATCCATAAGCTTTGAAATTTCTGGAAAAGCTCGAAACAGTCACATATAAGACCCCTCCGCTTGTTGATGCTCCCCTATTCCCCTGCCGAGAATATTGAAAAGAAGTTGAAATCAGTTTCTAGATGTAGACTAAGAATATTTCTAGCCAAAGCCTGTTGCAACCCTTCACGAATATCCCAAGTTTCAGCAACCATATTGGTTGTAGATCCGATAGACTTGGAGAATCCACACCAATACAAAGACCACTCGAAGTTCTAAATAACCCGCCAATACCAGGATTACCTAGAGATGCCCCATCTGTATTGAGTTTTATTGATGTAAATGTAGAGGGTTTCCATCCAATATTGACTTTAAATTTGGGGTTGTGGGGGACAGGTATAGCCATATAGGACTGAACTTCCCTCTGGACCATTTTAGAAAAAACCTGAGGAGGGGGTGTTTTGATGTTCAAAAATTAACTTGTTTCTTACTTTCCAAAGCCTCCAGTATTTAGTAACAAGAGCTGAAATCCCAAAGAGATTCTAGCTTGTTGGTAATGTGTTTTCTTGCCAGAGTAGTAGCAGAATCACAACTAGCAAGCCAAATAAAGTGTTTTATTCTAAACCTACAGGGGAGCTGCCAAAATTTTTTTTCCAAGGCTTTTTGGGGAGGAGAATATATTTTTTGACGAATCCAATTATATGTAGATTTGATATATAGTAAAATCACCAATATTGTTGGGTCCCCTCCCCAAGCAGGTTGATCAGGCTTTGGGGATAAAGGCCAGGGGTAAGCACGAAGAAGGTTATTTAAAACTTATTGGTCCAAAAGATTGTTTAGGATACCCCATTTCCAATCATTGTTACTTCTAAAAAAAACATTCATGATTAACCACTACTGTTTTTCCATCATTTCCGATGGAGCCAAAGACTCACTATTTTTTGGCTTGGGAATATGATGGAATAAAGCAAAATGGGTCACTAAAATGTCTGCTCTTCTTTGTGATGAAGCAGCAGTCAGTCCATGCAATTTTCGACGCAATTTTCATCATGGGTCATCTGGAAACAGCCTCTCTGTGCTTTAATACAGGGGCAAGGTTGCGTACATCCGACCCCCCCCTTACCCCACCATAGTTGGGAGCTTTTGCGGTACTGGGGTAATGTTGTTGTTGTTGTTATTAACCACTACTGTCTTCAGTTTCCCCTTCTCTCTTTACTTTTGTTTTATTTCCTTCTGTTGGAGTAGAGGACCAACTGGGAACTAGGATTCGGAGCAAAAGAGAAAATCACGTCGGAGAGGACTGTCGACGTGGGCGACCGCCCAGGGTGATGGTGGGCGACCGCCCACTTAATCAGAAGGTCCATCGGCAGGAAGTGTTTTTTGGGCGACCGCCCAAAGGCAAAGTGGGCGACCGCCCAGGTGTCGGGCCAGTTCCGTGTTTTAGCCGATTTTGTCCAGATTTTCGGGTATTATTGTCCTCCTAGGGTTAGGTCTTTATTCTAGGTTGCCTATATAAGCAATGTTACGCCCCCATACTCATTGTAACTCCATATTTACATATTATAGTGCAAGATCCTGGCATGGTAGTGCCCCCAGACGTAGTCAAATATATTGACGAACTGGGTAAACAATTTCTTGTGTTCGTTTTGATCTTTTGCTTTGGTTTATTATTTCTTGTGCTTGTTTGTGGTGCCAGGTTTTTCTTGCGATTTGCTTGGGTGTTGGGTTGGGAAGGGTCAATTCGACAACAACTGGTATCAAGAGCTTTGGTTGGACGATCAAAGGGGTTTATCAAGCAATCAAGAATGGGTAAGGATAAACAAGCGGTGGAGAAATTTGATGGTTCTGACTATGGGTTTTGGAGGATGCAAATAGAGGATCTCTTGTATAATAAAGATCTCTATAAGCCTCTAACAGGAGTCAAACCGGAAAAAGAAAAGCAGGAAGACTGGGATCTCATGGATCGGAAAGCCTTAGGGGTGGTTCGATCTACTTTGTTGAAGTGGATCGCGAAGACTACCAGGAAGGCGAAAACCACCAAGGAGATATTGGATTATCTTACTGAGAGATTTGAAACACCATCTGCTGCAAATATGGTTGATTTGATACGCAAGATGGGTAGTCTCAAGATGCAAGAGGGAGGATCCATAGCTAAAACACATCGATGAGTTTATGGATATTATAGACTCATTGACTGCGTTAGAGATTACTTTCGGTGACGAGGTTCATGCGTGTTTATTGTTAGCGTCCTTACCAAGGAGTTGGAGCGGAACGGTGACAGCGTTAAATGCTTCAGCAGGTAAGAACAAATTGAAGTATGATGATGTTAAGGACTTCCTCTTGGGCGAGAAAAATCGCATAAAGAAGTTGGGGACACTGTCTACTTCGGAATCGGTCTTGGCTACAACTAGTAGGGGAAGACCGGGTTCTAGCAATAAAGGGAGAACAGGGTCAAGGGAAAGTGTAATCGGGGGTGGGGATCAGTATGAGGAGAACAAAGAAAGACCAAGGGTTGCAAGAGGATCGGTAGAGTGTTATCATTGTAAGGAGTTAGGACACTACAAGAGGGATTGTCCCATGCGATGGGATAAATCGGCGAATGTGATAATCGAAGGTGACGATGTGCTGATTCTGAGCGATAGTTGTGAGCTAGAATCATGGGTGTTGGATTCGGGGGCATCATTCCACTCATACGGGCATGCAGGAGCGATGGAAAATTACACTTCCGGTGATTTCGGTAAGGTCTATCTGGCGGATGGCGAGCCTTTGGAAATCAAGGGGAAGGGGGATGTCAGAATAGGAGCATCGGACGGGAACGTCTTACATCTACACGGGGTCAGTCACATTCCGGGTTTGAAAAAGAACCTGATTTCAGTTGGGCAGCTGGGTGAAGAAGGTTACACGGTAACTTTTAGCTGCAGGAACTGGGTTATTACCAAGGAGGATTGTGAGATCGCTCGGGGTAATAGGGAAGGAAGATTGTATTTTACAAACACCAAGGATAGTATCGCGGTGGCGTCAGCCAAGGGTGATACGGATTTGTGGCACTATCGATTGGGTCACATGGGTGAGAAGGGGGTATCCCCGGTAACTTCTCGGGGTGGTGTGTCATATTACATGACCTTCATTGATGATTCGACAAGGAAGGTCCGGGATTACTTCTTAGAAGGGAAAGATGAATCTTTCAGGATGTATAAGAATTGGAAGGCCTTGGTGAAGAATCGGAAGGGACTCAAGGTTAAAAACTTGATGTCGGACAATGGTGGGGAGTATGAGCTCAAGGAATTTAAGGAATACGGTGATGCGAGGGAAATTCGCATGGATATTCCAGACTCGGGTGGGAGCGGCACGGTTCATGATGACCAAGGTAAAGGGGTCACTGAAGATGGACCAAATACTCCAGGACCGGATATTCCGCTGCGTAGATCTAACGGAGAGTGTAGATCGGATGCAAAGGCTCCAGGTTTCTCAAGCAAGGTGAAGTTGAAGCTGGGTATAGCTTCAACGGGGCTTGGAGAATAGGGGAGGAGGAAGGTACTACCATGATCGAGGTGAGCACTAGGAAGACACCAAGGATGAGTTGAAGAACGGATACGGGGCTTGTATACGCGGTTGATCTCTAGGTGGGAGATTGTTGGAGTAGAGGACCAACCGGGAACTAGGATTCGGAGCAAAAGAGAAAATCACGTCGGAGAGGACTGTCGACGTGGGCGACCGCCCAGGGTGATGGTGGGCGACCGCCCACTTAATCAGAAGGTCCATCGGCAGGAAGTGTTTTTTGGGCGACCGCCCAAAGGCAAAGTGGGCGACCGCCCAGGTGTCGGGCCAGTTCCGTGTTTTAGCCGATTTTGTCCAGATTTTCGGGTATTATTGTCCTCCTAGGGTTAGGTCTTTATTCTAGGTTGCCTATATAAGCAATGTTCCGCCCCCATACTCATTGTAACTCCATATTTACATATTATAGTGCAAGATCCTGGGTTGGTAGTGCCCCCAGACGTAGTCAAACATATTGACGAACTGGGTAAACAATTTCTTGTGTTCTTTTGTTCTTTTACTTTGGTTTCTTATTTCTTGTGCTTGTTTGTGGTGCCAGGTTTTTTCTTGCGATTTGCTTGGGTGTTGGGTGTTTGGAGGGTCAATTCCACAACACCTTCATTAATTCTTACAGAAAACAAAAGGGGCCAAGAAGTAGAAACACCTAACAAATTAGTATTTTGAGCTGTTGAGGAGACATAAAGAGATTTTTTTATATATATATTTAAATAAAAATGCCAGTTGCTAATTGTACGTGCTATAGTATTTTGTGTCGGATGTAGTAATATTTTCTTACTCTACAATCTCAAATAATTATTTTAAATTATCTTGACTAAAATTTCAAAAAAAAACAAAGAGTATAAAAATAGATAATATGGTGTATTTTTTAATTATTTATTTAATAGCATATTTTTATAATTGATGTTTTATTGTCTAATTGAATTAAGCAATTAATATCAATTTGATTGTTCCTACGTATTGGCTACTAGGGATGACCAAACCGGACCGGAGAAGCACGGAACCGGGGAGAACTGGCTAATAAACTGGAACCGGATTAACCGGAACCGGTGTAACCAAGGGCCGGTTAAAGTTCACATAAAAGGCGAACCGGAACCGGACCGGCGTTTCCATTAAAAAAATAAAAAAATCCCTTGTTTTTCAATAAATTTCAACATGTTTATTCATTATTGTATGATAAAAAAAATCCCGTGTTTTTCAATAAATTTTAACCTGTTTATTTCATTATTGTATGATAAAAAAAATCACGTGTTTTTCAATAAATTTTAACCTGTTTATTCATTATTGTATGATAAAAAAATAAAATAAAAGGTAGCGTGGAACCAGACCGGAACCGTACCAGAACCGGAATGTGACCGGAACCGGAACCGGTGTAACCAAAGGCCGGTTAAGGTTCACGTAAAATACGAACCGGAACCGCCGATTCCGAACCGGAACCGGAACCGGCGTTGGCCATCCCTACCGGCTACAGTACATAATAAAATCATACTTCCATTGTCCCTTTTAAGTCATGGACAAAGTTTGTTTGTTTAATAACCTTAAATAACGCTTTGCTTATTTATTTATTTATTTATTTATATATTTATTTATTTATTTTTACATTTTTATTTATACCCACTCAAATACTATGAAATATGTACATTATCATAATCCATTTTGGCGGTCATAAACTCAGCATTAGATTTTGAGACAACTAAAGATAAAAATGTGACAACCATATGTGACAAGAAAAATGTAGATTCTAACATTTTAAATTACTTTCTTTCAAAAAAAAAAACATTTTAAATTACTTATATAGTTAGGGGAAATGACAGTGAGAACAGGGTAATGTGTGGATTTGAGGCAAATTCCGTTAAAATATATACCTAAGTCGAAATGCTCAATCATTCTAATTACTCCCTCTGTCCCTAAATGAGTGTCCATTTTCAAGAAATTTTTATCCCTAAATGAGTGTCTTTTTAACATAACTTTCTCCCTAAACGTTTTTTTTTTTCGAAAAATTTTTCACTGGTTTCTTTATACATGCAAAACTAAAGGTTTGGAAAGGAGATTACAAGATTATATATGAATCGTTGTTACCAAATTGTTCAAAAAGTTGAGATTTTCAGTGTCCCTTAAAATGAAATTTGGACACTCATTTAGGGATAGAGGGAGTACAATTTTAATAAATGAGTGATTTCCATTGGTGTGAGGGGGTGAATCAAAAGTGATTAAACCCTTAATGAATGAATAATCTAAATGTTTAGTTATCAAAGTTGGAAAAAAAATTATGCCTAGGTTTTCGCTTGAGCTATACTAATTTTGGGTATAGTAGTTTCGGTTCTTCATTGCGTCTACCAGTTAAATTGCGAGATATGCTTGAATGACTAGGGTTTGGGCACATGTCAACTAATATCACATACAAGGTCCAACTCCAGAAGAGAGTAGAATGCTCCCATCAAGAATCGAACCTACGCTGCATGCCTCTAGCAAGATCTTATGTCCCCATCCTTTTCCATCCAGCTATGCCCCTGATGACGAATTTGATCCTTTTTGCTGCAACGGGAGGGTGAAATTGAACCCTTAATCTTCACAAAGGAAGGCAAAAACCTATATCATACGTAATTGTGAATTTAGATTAAAATGAGAGAAAAGTGGAGTGTATATGTGAATTTAGATTAAAATGAGAGAAAAGTGGAGTGTATATTTAGTCAACCGTATCATTTTAAAAGTTAAATATCTCTTAAATAGGTGTTCCATTTCAAGATTCAAAATCTCAAAAATAAAAGTTATTTTAAAATAAAAATTAACTCTTAAAATAACATGTACTTAACGAGTAGAAACCACTTTAATCTTAAAAAACACTAGAATACAAAAACTCCCTCCGTCCCAGTTTAAGGTTTTTACTTTCCTTTTTGATCTATTATTCCATATTAAGGTTCTTAGTTGCTTTATTCCATAAATGGAAAAGAATGAATAGTGCTATGGAAAATCTTACCCTCAAAAAGTTCATTTAATTACAAAAAAACCATGCTTTCCTAACTTACTTTCACCCACTTGCTTCATGAATTGCCTTTTGGATATTTATATCCTTCACTCTCTACTTTTGGTTGACTCATATCCTTTGTTTTTGCTTTAGTTTCTTAATAAGCGTGGATAGTCAAACTAAGAACCTTAAACTGTGACAGAGGAAGTATCAACTTAAAAACTATCTCAACACTATGTAAAATATTCAAATACCCTCAATGATAAAATTACTATAGTTACAGGTATGAGTGTAGATATAATTAACTTATTGGTATTTTATGTAATTTTAAAGATTTTTAAAGTTGATGTATTCCGTGCATCGCACGGGTGCCCTGCTAGTTTTTATTAAAACAAGAGTTTTAGTATTTAATTTTGTGTTTCACTAGTTGATATGTTTCTTGGTAATTGAGATTCTTCATATTTGATAGCGAATGTTTTAACCTTGTTAGGCTAGTCTACTGCAGAAGCCGTAGAGAATTGGTACCAGTTTCATAATCTCTCTCTTTGCTTTTGTTATTTTCCGCTACAATTATGTTAGTGCGACCTCTAGTGTGACTACATCAGAGGTTACATTTCATAATTTAAGTTTAATTTAATGTCTGATATCCTAGCTATCAAAACCTTCCGATAGTAATATTTTACCAATCTAATTCTCACATGATATATTAGCAGCCACAGTAATTTTTCATTGCCTACACAATAAGCAGCCAATTCACAGCCCATTTAATGGTCACCTAATAAAATTTGCCCAATCTTGTAATTTTAGGGGCAAAACTTTGATTCGGAATAATGCTGGAGACATAATCATGAACTAATTAACAGGAACCTAGGAGAAATCAATAACATTATCCATAAAATTTAGAACTAAACAAATTATTTGACCATCATTAACATCAATCTAGCTATGTCTTTGACAGTGTGTGTGGAGGTGCCCAAGCATAAATCTCAGGTGGAAGGGTCCCACTAGTAAGCAAGTTCTGCGGCATTCCATACAAATCCAAACCATGATGCTGATGTTGCCGGCTATTCACCGCCGGAAAATGCCGATTTTGAACCGCCGCCTCGCAATCATCATCATCATCCAACGGCAGCCGATCAAACGTAGCGTTCATAAAAGTCGCCGCCATGATCACAACGGGACCCGATGCAATGAGTGCCCCCACGACACTCCCACCCACGACCTGTCCCTGGGGCCCACTCAGGTATATGTTGAGCCCCG
Organism: Campanula takesimana; assembly: GCA_026119855.1. NCBI lineage: Eukaryota > Viridiplantae > Streptophyta > Magnoliopsida > Asterales > Campanulaceae > Campanula > Campanula takesimana. The sequence continues at coordinate 1,258,041 of JAOWBW010000090.1, forward strand.
TCACCCCAGGTGGGGCCGGCGGGGGCAGAACCGACCCGAGCAAGGACAAGATCTCGAACCGTCCGTGTAGTGTCACGATGGCCCCACCGGAGGAGGAGGAGGAGGAGGGTTGTCGCAGCGTGACATTTGTCACGCACCCATTGGCGCTGAGCACGCAGATGCCACGTTGCTTCCTTCTGGCAAAACTTGCCAGGCTCTCACTGATATCGCACCCGGAGGTGACCTCCATTGCATGGGCCCGGAGCGTGTTGGCGCTGTCCCGGGTCACGATGATTGGGGGCTTAGGCTTGTTTTTGGACCCGGAGGGCCGGCCACGAGGCCTCCGGGGCGCTTCACGGGCTGCGGGCGAGGAAATGGTCATGCTAGGGATGGTTCTGACGTCTTCTGCCTTTGTCATTTAGGGATTTGTAATATTTTTTTGTGACCGGGAGAATTATGGTAGCTAAGGGGTGTTTAAGTAGGGGAGAACTGTATGCATAAACAATGATAGAAACTTGAAAAGAATGGGAGAAAGATTAGGAGAAAGTTAAGTAAGAACAAACCCTTTTGAGAGATTTTATGTGTAATATTCTTATTTCCTAACTCTCAACAATTTTCTTCTCATGCCAATTGCCTTTCTCAACAAATAATATATCACATCTATTTATGTTTATTCTACTTTGCTTGAGCCAAAGCAAATAAAAATGTCACCCAAACCCAAAATGCTACACAAAAGTCCCTCATCAAGACAAATCCCAACTTTTTTCAATCTTATATGCTCTCATCAGTTCATTCTCAGAGACTTCTTGCGAAGATAATATCGTTCGCAATTCCTCTGCCCTAAAAGTGGACCAAACCATGAACTGTATTTTGCCAAAAGCAAACAATAGAACAGTATTCTAAGGTTATGGAAAAGAATCTGGTCCCTTGAGTCATCTCCAAGAGAACTTCAAAACTCCTAATTTCCTCCAATTTGGCGCAAAACCCCTACTCCAACAGCCACTTCAAACCAACGCTAAAATGAAGCAACGCCAAACTTGCACCAAACTTGCGCCAAACTTGGCGCAAGTTTCTTGCAAGTTTCCTACTGCGGTACCCCCCCCCCCCAGGGCCCTTTTTCATTTAAAGTATAATATTGTCTCCGTCTTTAAAGGAATAATCTAAGAATATTCTTATTTGGAAGCAAGCTGTTGAAGAGGTGAAAGATATATGGTGTTGAAATTGCACTATTTGGATGGATAGTGCAATTTCAGCACCAAACTGTTGGAGAAACAAAATAGTGCAATTTTGTGTTTGTTTCAACAATGTAATTTTCCACATGTCTCTGGAGATTATCACTCCTAAGGTAAACTTTCAATATGGATAGTCCTACCTAGGTTGGTTCACAAATCGGTTAGAACAAGTCCCCGGTACACTGGTAATTTATATGTCCATTTTCCAAATTTGAGAAATTTGAAAAGTATGCATATTAAAAAAAAAAAAAAAAAAAAAAAAAAGGGAACAGACTTATGATAAAACAGATCTTCTACTTTGTAACTTTGATAATGCAACCCAGGGGGAAAGGAAGCAAGATGGAAATACAAAAATCCAGTAAGAGCAACTTACTTGATAACAGGAGACCTGAACTTCAGAATGGAAAGCCTCTGACAGATTACATTAATGAAAACACGATATTTTGTCATGTAATAATCATTGGCAGAGCGTAAAAATCATCAGTTAGTTGGGTAAGCATAGAACAAGGATTATGGAATGCAGAATAAGAAAACAAAAATGGAAATGGAAGCGCTCAGTTAATGCATCACCAAATACGCAACTGGAATATGTTGACAAACTTCATAGGCCAGTGCCAATTTTTATTCAATACTCCCTCCATCCTGAAAATATAGTCTCCTCATTTTGACTTTTTTATGGTCAACACAAGTGCAAGTGGACTTTGACCAAATATCAATGTCAGTCTAATTATCTTCGTGAAATTTTAAAGAAAACAAGAGAATCTCAACGAAAATGGAAGAAAAGCATATACTCCCCTGTCCCGAAATGATCTTCTCATTTGTCATTTTTCATTGTCCCAAAAAGTTCTTCCAATTTCTACAATTTAGGCTTAAATGTGCATAAGCGCAACATGGCTAGTGAGGCAAGTGTTCATATCCTTAAAAAGTTTGAATAGTCAAATGTGAAGATCATTTTGGGACGGAGGGAGTAGACAATACAGATTGCATAATGTTTCAGTACACTGCAGGATCTGGAAAATAATCTGCTGTAAACACTTGTACCTCCTCACTCGAGTGGACAGACTACGCTTTTTGTTCAAAGTGACGAGTGCGGGATGAAACAGAAAAGCTTTACCATGCACTCAAGCTTGGCCTCAACAAAAGAACAGAGATAACTATAAGAGCTAAAACGACATGGTCAAAGTCAAGAAGGCCAATATCACACAAAATGCCATTTTCAAAAAGGGCATGATTTGTTCAAAAATAAAAAATAAAAATCAATGATTGACAACATTTTTACATACACGAGTCATCCAACGCGGGAAGGAAATTTCTGAAAAAGGCTCTCGCAATTTTGTTCCCAACTATACAATCTGTCATATTTTCATCGTTAAATCCAAGATCTCAATGATTTTATAATTCCTTTCTTCTTTTATAAATATTTTGCATACAAAGAACATGTTATAACTAACTGCTATAGCAAACATGAAGGTGTATTTTAGACAAACTTTACACCCACCGCGTCAAAACTATTGCTTTGGAGCGAATTTTCATCTGATCTCCACATTGGCTTCCATAAACCCTGCAATTCTGCAAAAACATATGAACCTAAGATATAGTTTGCTAGAATCAGTTACTTCCTTTGTCCCCAAATGAGTTTCTGTTTTCAAAAAATCTATCCCCAAAACGAGTGGCAATTTTCAAGAGAAATTATAAAACTCGCCTTATAGGATATCATGTTCTAATCTGCTCTAGCAATGACAACTGCTGTGCTCATTAACGGTAGCATAAAAGTCAACATCCTTCATTTCTTCAAAGCATGAAAATGGTTACTCATTTAGGGACGGAGGGAGTATAACATATGCAAGTAAAAGCACCAACCTAAAATTGCAGAAAGAAAGAAAGAAATAATACTCAAGTATCCAATACCTCTTTCTAATATGACGAACAGCCTCAAGGATTTGCCTTGTTTGCTGCACCTTTATATTTTCATGGCTGTCTTTACCCTCCAATATCAAGGTCGAGAACCTTAAAACTGTGACAAGCTCTGCTTCAATTTCGTTCATCTGTTGGTCTAAATGTTCCAAGAAGTCATTATATGAGGATAAACCCTTCAATCCACTGACCACATTATTATTTTCACTCTCCGTCAAAGGTACTTTAAGGATATTCGATTCATCATCACTTTGTCGCTCTACAATACATTCAAAAACATCTCTCTGCTCACTTTTAGAAGGCATGTTTGCTTCATCTTGTACATCAAATTCTGAGTCCTGATCCTCGGTATGTTTAAGCAAATTAGTGTCAGAATCTCTACTATTTGCTGGGTTTCCAGTACAATCACTCGTAGGAGACACGATTCGGACTTCACCGGATGCACCTTCTGAGTTGACCTCCACATCCAGACCGGCAGTCTCAACCAGCTGAGTTTCCCTAAGAGATATTGCCTGACAAAAATGGTACGTCTAATCATATAATACACTTAAACAAAGATATTTTATGATAATTTCAAAATGAAACTGAAAAGGGAAAATACTATACTCCCTCCATCCCGTTTCAAATTGCAAATTTTGCCATTTTAGGTGTCCCACTTGAAAATTACAGAAACCCAAAATGGAAATTTTATAATTTTTTTAATCAATGGGACGCACTTGTCATACTCACACCAACTACCTCACTTATAATCCATATCCCACTATCCACACTCACAAAACCTTAATATTATATATTTCTCCTTAATTCCCGCTTACAAAATGAGCTGGGACAGAGGATGCGCACGCACACATATATATGAGCGAAGTTTTACAAACAACTCAAAAATACGCCCATACAAATACAGACTAAAGAAACCAAATGAAACAGTAGGCGGCGTTTGTGGGCCACTATTAAAGATCTCAAGTATAATTTAAGTACCTACCTGTAAAGGGGGTTATCCAAACTCATAAAGAAAAATGGTTCTTAAGCTTTAAATGTGCTGGACAATGAAAAGTGAAAGCTATCTGATTTATTCTTGAATCTAAGAAGTACAAAACGGGTAGCTAATACTACTCAAGTTCCATTAAGGAATATTCTTGCAACAAGAAGATCAAGCATCATTCACATTCTAATATTGACATTCGATTAAAATATGATCAGAAGTACTCAGGTTCATGAAGAAAGCATCCACTGAATGGCCATGCCAGCGTAATACTCAAAATAATTTGAAAAACATCATCTCAGTTTTTTTTTTTTTTTTTTTTTTTTTTGTTCTTCAGTGGAGCATTTCAATTTCAATAAATAAAAGGGGACACAGATCGTGCCAACATGCTTCCCTTAAAACAATTGTCTAGTAAATTGATTAGTTCCTCTCCCATTATCCTTCAACCCACTTGATATAATAGAGCAACTATTTCTTCCATTCATGTTTGTGGTCTTCCATCATTCTATATACTGCATCAACCTCTTTCAATAGTAAGGGGACTCCCACCTCATGGTAATTTGTAGCTTCATCCACGTACCATATAATGGAATTGCATTGATAATTTTTGAAAGCTCTCACTCTATACGATATCAAAATGAAATCTCAGCATCACGAATCTATGATCTATCTAGCAACAGCTGAACATGATAGCTTTCTGAACTCTACAATTGCCTCCTTTGCACCCTTTCATAAATGTATATCGCTTACAGCAGGCCGACCATGACTTGACCCAGAAGACATTATATTGGCCCTCTTCTTTTAAATACATTGGCTCTCTTGATTGAATCCATACACTCGTTTTCGGCTTCTCATCATTATCCACATAATTTCTTAAAGTCTCATCTCGAATTTTTTGATGTTGTACTGACTTTTTCCTTTGTTTAATTTGTATCAACATAACTTGAAATCTCACCCTTCACGTTCTTCATACTTTTTTCAATGAACTAACATTTGGGTCTCCACCAACGCCATTTAACTTAGCCTTGAATATCCCACTAATAGCTGTAAACCCACAGAAATGACACATTGAATTATTTGGGTTTTCATCTTCCAAAGGAATATATTGCCATCCCGGATAGTTCTTTCTAGAATTGTTCATATTAGAATTTGAGCATTACCCTAGTCATAAGCCTACATTTATAGTTAAGCCAAAGAAAAATTATAAAAAATGAAATTTTTGAAAATAAAGAAAAAATAGGGTAAAATCATGTTCAAACGATCGGATACAAAATTTACTTGCAAACTAGATTGAGTTCAAATGATTGCTGAACGTATATCATACCTCATCGAGCTTTGCTGAAAGCTCATTAAGCAATTCAATGCGACTCTTTGACCTTTCCAAAGCTTGTATAACCTTCTTTTTTTGGTAAAGTAATTCCCTTGCATCATTTTCCTTTCCTGTTTGAATGCTAACAACGGCCTGCCTTTGAAGATTCTCTGCTGCTTCTGACAACCGCATCAGCCTCATTCTCGCGTTGTTAGCTGAGACCACAACAGTTTTTTAATGAGCGTAAGCCAAGGGAAGTTAAGCGGTGACAACAAATTAATTTGGCATTTCATGACACATAAATGACCAAAGTATCGAAGCCACAAACAATCATCGGGGGTTCGTTGACCCTTTTGGTCTTGAAAAAAAAAGCACTTTAGCGCCTTTAAAATATAGGAATTTTGACTAGATAGCACTAAGAATAACATTTTTGACCCTCTTTTAGATTTTTTAACAGTACTATTATCTTGACTCGCATTTGATCTAATTCAGCTACTACCATAACTTTACTATCACTCTGAAATCTTGACCCCTTTAAAGCAAATTCCTGGTTTCACAGTTGAGTGACCAATATATAGTAGAGAAGTGGATTCCTAAATTTAAAACATAAATTTAATAGAGCTATTTGAAGCATACAACCATTCTGATGCTACTTGAAGAATTTCCATGAATACCTAAATGAACTTGAAGAAACAACGGTAAAATGCAAATGTTGGAAGAAAGTTAAAGAAAAAAGGACATGCAACACGTTGGACAGAAGAACTCGGAGATAAAATGAAGGAAATAAAAAGGACATCTACCATTTCTATCCTGTCCTTCGTGGAGAGTGTCACGTGTCAATATTATCACGAGTCATGACAGCTAGTAGGAAATATGAATGCACACACATACTTCATGCCAGTACAACTCAACGGGTGAAACAGAATGTAGGAGAACGATTTAATTCCATAGATGCAGATAAGTGTGTACTGAAGTCCAATAAGTGGGTATATTATACTACAAACGCTTTATGCATGCTCCCTCCTTCCCAAAATGATCTTCCCATTTGACTATTCAAACTTTTTAAAGATATGAACACTTGCTTCACTAACCATGATTTGTTTATGCACTTTTAAGCCTAAATTGTAGAAATGGGAAGAACTTTTTGGGACAATATAAAATGGCAAATTGGAAGATCATTTTGGGACGGAGGGAGTATATATAATCATTCTTAATTCAAATTTAGCATCTCTACGTAGAATAGATTGACCTGAATGGCACATCAGTCGGTCCTCTATATGAAAATTTTTGTGAATGGCGACCCTATGCAGTCAGTGGTTACCATTTCCACACTGCCTCATCACCAAAATTATCATCTCAAGAAAATTAACTGTCCAAGGATGAAATTTGTTTACTTTGAAACAAAGCACCAACACTTAATCAACAAGAAGGTATCCCAGAGTCACTGATATAAAAGCAAGGCATTAAATATCCTGACAACAGTGACTGGAATATAGTCATGATATTGTGACCTTAAGTTAAATCTAGTTACATTCAAGGGAATGATCTGGGTGACTTATTCCAAGTCAAAGACACTGACAATAGTGCCTAATGCTCACTTCTCAATGGTAGAGACCAGGGTTGCACGATTCGTAGTTCGTCCGGTTCGAATTCGCGATTCACTCAATCTATGGAATCCGACACGTAGTATTACAATTATTGCGATTCGCGAATTCGCAATAGTAGTACGTTTGATTTAAATAAATATTAAAAGATATATAATAATAATAAACTTACTCCTCATCGAAAATCAACATTTTAATTTTGAAATTGTAGTGACATTATTTGGTTGTATAATTTGATTTTTTGAAAGGATTTGTATGCTGGAGTAGTCTTTGGTAGGAAACAGGCATTTATAGTGAGGGACTCATCATAGAGCTCCTTGATAATAACATTATGGCTTTTCAGTTTCTATAGCTGTTTTGAACTTATCCTTGGAAAGGATAACAAGTTAATGTACAACATTCACTTATTGCAACAATGACTTTTCCATTTTAGAGGACATTTATTGCGAATTCAAACGGATTTTTCAAGGTATCGGAACGTGAATTGAAGATAACGATTCGCGTATTCCAACGTATCGATTCGGTATCGAATCGCGAATCGATACGCGATTCGATGCCATTGTGAGAGTATCCTGCAATCCTGGTAGAGACTACATGTTAGTTTTTTGACAAAAGATCCATTCTGTATTTATAGAAGATCGACGAGGTATAGTAAAAATACTCCATATTATACCCACTATTTGACTTATGCCTTAGTGGTTTGCCAAAAGCAACATAGTCTATTAAATCAAAATGATGTGTAGTAATAAAATTCAATTATGTACCTATCTAAACGACGGTACTTTAAAAACAAAAAAGTGTTGAATTGTTATTCTCTCGAGGTCTTTATCAAATATTTTTTAAGGTCATTATCAAAGAGAAAAGGGGAAAAACAATATTGGCCTTTAAACTGAACTGAAACATTCCTGCAATGGTACATATATACTTGGAGTAAAACTTGAGACCGATAGATCCTCCTCACAAACATGTGTATTGGTGTGAATACGGATACCCTTCGCACAGATTGTTAAAAGTGAACACAAACAGTCATTCACACTGGATTACCAGATCCCAACAAAGGCATTCTCCACAACTGCATTGTTGGACTTCCCTCCAAATGGTTCTACCAGTGCAATACACGATAAATAGGTAGGGGTCTTACCATTTGTAATGCTGTCCAAGTATCTTAGATAACTATCTTACTCAGATATCATCTCACACGAAGGTCGTCATGGGTAGTTTTAAGGAAACATATGACATGCATGTAAAAAAGGTGGCACAACAGCCATGATACTTGACCTACACCGATCGGAATGGCAGAGGTTGTACTAATCACCATCATTGCATCAAGGAAACCTTCTAAGCTACCATCATAATCCAACGTATACAAGTTATCGTTTCACCAACTTTACTTTCCTTCTCCGGAATCAAATTAGCTTTCATTTTTCTTATTTTCCTACAAGGAAATTCATGGATCCAAATTGTTGACCAATTTGTTACAAGCTAACGAAAATGTAGGTGATCAATTAATATCTTGTTGTTCATAATCAAAATTATAATGATTCCCACTATTCATCCATAAAGGAGCCCCCATTTGACTTTCCTTTTTAATTTGGGTGATTTGCAGATTGGTAACCTGAGTTTGTCGAAGGTTTGCAATCCTCAACGTAAAAGTTCAATTTTGCAAATTGGTTACTTAAGTTTGCCAATTTTTTTGCAATGTGGTGAATAAACTAACTTTTCATTAATTTTTTGACAGACCTAAACACATGTTCAACGCACATGACTTTTTAAAAAGGCATTTCTGTTAATTTTCGGACCTAAACACATTGGCAATGTGGTGATTGAGTTGCACACCTCCGAAAATTGACATGATTGCCATTTTAAAAAGCCATGTGCGTTGCACATGTGTTTAGGTCTGTCAAAAAATTAACGAAAAGTTAGTTTATTCACCACATTGCAAAAAGTTGACAAACTTAGGTAACCAAATTGCAAAATTGAACTTTTAGGTTGGGGATTGTAAACTTTAGACAAACTCAGGTTACCAAGCAAATTCCCCTTTTAATTTTCCTCAACTTGGCCGTTAAACGTTGAATAAAATTAATCTAAAACAATAAAAGTTGATATTAACAGTACTTTTGATGTAATTTCTAATTAATGAAATTTAATAACCTAAAACAGAGATAACGAATTATAAATGTTGAGTTATAGATGTCCATGTTGAGAATCTTGACTCTCAAAATGGAAGTCAGGAAATGAGTACAACAAAAAATCGCTCCAACTAAGGGCACTCTTTAACTACCACGATTTAAAGAATTTCTCCCTTGAAAATCCAACAGTGGCATTTAGAAAGTGTACAACAGCATTTAGAAATCTCTAAGTGTAACGTTTCTTCAAAATTCAAGATTTTCAAGGAGACCTCCCATAAAATATGTGGTTGAAGAAGCATCACATGAACCCACACCTCAACAATTTGAAACTAGCATCAACCACGAGGACCACTTGTTTGTATGAACTATTCATGGATATGAAACCTTCGTTAGTAACTCCCTTTGGTTCCTTGTTTGTCATGGGCTTCACGGCCCAAACAAACCCACACCTCAATTACAATGGTATCACCTCTACCCATAATACAACATCAAAGCCTTATATCCCGGTAGTTGGGGTAAGCTGCATGAACCACAAGTAGAGTCACATCAGGTCATGAGCAATTATTAGTCTTCTCCACGTGCTTCTCTCTTTAACCAAGTCTTCATTTAATCGTTTATCCTCCATATCTTTGCGTGTGACTTCTAACTAAGTCTACTTTGAAATGAGAAAGTGGAGAAATAGATGGAGATAACAATCATATTCATATTATTTCATAATCTCTACTGATTATTATAGGTAGTGCTTTCGACCGAGTATTGCAACCATGCTCGATAATTGGCAACATAGGGCATCTTTCCAGTAGTTGGAAAAGGAGATATTATATGAAGATATACATACATTTATTAACAATATATCACACTTTTGAGCATATGCAACAAACAGCATTGATTAATGATAACTTATAAAAACAATTTCATAATTTCTCACAAAAATGAAACGGACATCCGACCAATTGCACCAGCCAAGTACAGGAGTCAAAATTATGTCCATGGGCTACTTAAATTACTTTAAAATTCAATTTCTTAAAAACAAAAACAAAAACAAAAAATCAAAATAATGACAGTAATTCCTAATTGCGTAGAGCTCATTCAGCAATTACAATGACGCCTATGTGCACAATACAGATACATATCTGCAATATAATTCAGGGGAGGGCTTGAAAATGAAATCAAATCACACTTTCTTAAAATTCCAAAATTATCAGTCTTTCTAAAATCATAATTATGATACACAAAAATAACTACCTGCCTTACAAATATTGAAACAATCTATCACTATCCTCATTAACTCCAGAATGTAATTAGCAAAATATAACAATAATATCATTTTTTATGAAATAAGATAGTATAACAATATTATGAAAAAGGTATAATTAGGATCCAAATTATGTGCAGTGAAAACGTTACTAACTTTATTAGAATGAGAGAAATGGAAGAGGGGAACCTTTAGCCCTGGTGTGGTCCGCCTCGACGCGAAGCTGGTCGAGTTGGGATCGCAGCTGTTCTGAGTTGATAGGGGAGGCTAAGCACTTCGTCTTCATCGGAGACATTTTCCGGCACCGGCCAATTAGCATAAACCCACCTACACCATAGTTGTTTAGCATCATATTTCAAGTCGTGTGTAGGGAGAGGGAGAGAGAGGATTTTGGCGTGGGGGACTGATTGGAGTTGGAAATTGGAACCTCAGTTTTTATCTTGTCACTGGTTCTGTTTCAAATGTTGCCACTAAATCCTTTTCACAAATGAGTACTGCTATTCGAGACGAAATCAGCTGTACCACACTTGTGTACCACTTGGTGCACCACTAGTGATCTAACGATTATGAGTTAATTAAGTTGACATTAAGATTTTATCATCAACGATAATAGCCGTCGGATTACCGGTGGTACACAAAGTGTTACATAGAAGTGGTACAAGTGATCTCATCTCCTGCTATTCACACACTGGCAGAATTGATGAATGTACCTACTGCCCTTTTGTTTTGTTGAAGGTCGTTCGAGCTTTTCGGTTGCTGGGATTCGAACCCGGAACTAGTCGATACAATTTTTTATCAAAAGCTCCATTAAGCAAAATGTCTTTACTATTCCTCCAATATTATACACCTATATTGATTTTTCTCTACATTTTCACTTACATATTCACTAAATGCACTCACAACAGTAACACTATCATCTATCTATCTATTAAATTTTCATCCTCCAAATTTTGTTAACCCAATTTTCTTATCTTAATTTCTTTACTTTCAATTAAAAAAAAATGCAAAATTTAATAATAATACATTGTGTTGAAAGATTAAAAATTATGGATGAAACGTCACTCAATTTATGCCAAAAACTAAGTTTTTCTTCACTCAATTTATCTCACTTTGTTGTTTTTTTTTTAATTAGGGTTAAAGTACCTCGCCTTTACTATTCGTTTGGTACCTGATGTGGCGAATATTGTATCATTTATTTCCCTTCTTTTCCTATGTAATGTGCTTTATTTTGATGTACTTAGACTAGTTTTGATGTAATTGGGGTAACATTTTATTATTTGAGCTTTATTGTACTCCGGGGGTATTTTAGTCTTTTTACTTGGTATCCGGGTGTAATCTTTTTATATGAGTTTCAAAGTAAAGTCCCAAGTGTCGAAGATAGTCAAAGTCGAGATCAAGTCAAGTCAACGAGTTGAAATATAGAGCGAGTCAACTTTGAAAGCGGAGAAAAAATGAAGAAAAAGCTGGAGCAGAAAAATGGCCTTTGCACAACCCGTGCACCACAACACGAGTCGTGTAAGGGCATTTCATGAGTGACTTGCACGACTGCCAGCACGAGTCGTGCAGGGCGGCCTGGAGCGCGGATTGTGGAGCGCAAGGGACAGACGGGATTTATTATTTTCTTTTATTTTTATTTTATTTTTTTTCCTTTTTGTCTTTGTATTAGACTAGGGTATTTAAAACTATTTCAATATCAGATTAGGGATCGAATTTTATAATTGGATACTACGTTCTTTATTCTTCTTGAAGCTTTGTGAATATTTCATGGAGAATTAAATTCCATTGCTTTGGATTGTGAACTTGAACCAATTTTGTTTCAATCAGGAACTGTCGAACGAACAATGGGAACATGTTCGGTCAAAGGTGACCAAACATTTGAAGCAAGTTTGGGTGACATCTACTGAACGTTAATGTTTTATTCCAGCGATGGTGGCTGAACGTATCACCGTTGTTCTACTACCTCTGGCCGAACATCACTAATATGTTCAGCTGATTAGGACCGAATAACACAATTGGGAATTTGTGATTTTATTTATAAAAAGTTGAACTAGAGACTTTGCTCTTAATCTTTTATGATTTTCTTTTCTTTGTTTGCTTCTCAACAATGCAAAGCCTTTGAATTATTCTAAAACTGAAGTGGGTTGAGAGAAATTGAAGAGGAACGAAAGACCTAAGTTGAAATGTTGAAGTGGGTTTGGTGAGTTTAGAGGAAGACTGTGTAGTTTGTGTGTGAGGGGTTTGAGTTTGATTAGTGTGGTGTGTTTTGTTAATTTAAATGAGTGTATATTAAGTGGATTAAAAAGGTAAAGTGGGAAAAAAGTTAGTGGATCTAGTGTTGGGTGGATAACTGTTTTGGGTAAACTTAGTATTATGGGTACACTCAACAATTTTACCGGTGTGAATAGTAGCACTCTTCACAAATGCCTTTAATGAAAAGAAATCCTTTATACAAATATTATTTCATGTTTAAACAAGATTTTTCTAAGGAAAAAAACATTTTCCAAAAGTATTGGTCAAATGACGTACATGGGGAATAGTATTTCTCAAACTGAACAAGTTCTCATGCTACTAACAATAGCGAATTAAATGTTTTCTCGCTTAAAATCGCTATTGTGTGTAGCGATTTCTATATTTTTTAAAATTTATTACATATTTTCTAAAACTGATTGATCTGTTGTTTAGAAATTATTTTGTAATTTGCATTTGTGAATGATTTTACTTATAACATTAATTAGTAAAATCATTATTTGGAGGATAAGCTAGATCATAAACTCGCTATTTCTAAAATCGAATTCTTTTTACCTTATATTTAATGGGAACAATCTTCTCGAGTCGCCATCATGTTATCGCATGGAACATGAACCATTGAGATCACGGGTTCAAGGGTTAAGTTATGGATTTGGAAGGTCAAAGAATACCAAATCGACACATTCTATGATTGGTCTTGCTAATTAAACTTCATCATCATCATTGTATTTTTAAGAAAAACAACTAAAACAAATAAAACAATAAATAATTTCTTATTTATTGGGATTTCGGGTTTTATGCTTCGAGACCATCTTCATGGATTGAAGAGGCTCTACACTTGCCTTTTTTTATGAGAGTACACTACTCTAAAGACAAAGAAGTAGATGAGAAGTGGAGAAAATGTATAGGGAAATTACCAATAGCGAGAGCAAGAATTCAATGGGTGGCATTGACTAAAAGCCTTAAGATCCAAAAGCTTCAAGTTTGTGATTGTAGGAGAGTTTAAGGAGAGTATTTGATAAAGATTTCGCAATAGAGAGAAAACTTATCTAGGGTTTATGTGTATGAATTGTGATTAGAGTGATTAGGGTTTACAAGGAGGAAGAAACATTTACTTATAGGTGTTTGATATCTTTGCTTCCAAGCAAAGGAGTTGTAAATATGAAAGAATCAAGGTCTTTATAGTGGAGAGGTTGGTTTAGGTATAACTAGGTTCCAGTATTGGTCAAATCCTGGATTACTAGAGTCTTGGTGAAGAAAGAGATCAAAACCGAGAAGAAAAGAGAATCAAACTCGATGTATGAGAATCGTGTCTTGTATGAGACATCGGATGTCTCGTACTAGACATCTAGTATAGTTGTACTAGTTTGCCCCTCTCATATGTTTTCTTAGTCAGATAAGTCTTTTTGGTTAGAAACTTAACAAAACATGACAAGAATAACGAGTTTTCATCAAAACACAAGGGCGAGACACAAGAGTAGTGTAATTATGATTGTATGTTCAAAATGGGGGCTGGAGTGGGGTCTGACATGAGGGTGCCCATTTTTGGATCGGGTAGGAGGAGCTGCCTTTGGAAGACCTTTTGGCAGCCATTATGTATGCCAGGCGAGGCCACGGCAGTGTAGAAGGAGGGATTTTTTTTTTTATTTTGCTTGCTTGCTTGCTGAAGGAAGAAAGAAAGAAGAGAACAGAGAAGACAAGTAAATAGGTTTTCGTAAGAAAGGCTCAAGATGATGATGGCCAAAAAACACACGGAGAGACGTTTATATTGCCATGCAAGCAATGGTGTTTGGGTTGGGGTGGCTTAGTGTTGTGGCACGAGTGTGTGAAATTTAGACGAGGCGGAAGCAAGTTTAAGTGGAGCGGTTTTTGGTGGAGAAGTCCCATTATGGATCATAGCTCTGATACCATGTCAAGGATTAGAGAAAGAGATAGTCGGAGTCAATCATACATGAGAGAGATAATTGATATGAGAGCCTCAAATATTATTGATCACAATAGTAGCATATTTATACAAGTAGGTGGAGTAGTTCTCAAGCTATTCTAATTACATAAGGAAACTATAAACTATAGAATAATAATCCTATTAGGAAAGTAAATTAAATACTCTAGGAAAGTAAATAATACAATGTCTAGGAAATATACAATTCTAACTATAGAAGGATTTTAATATCCTTAATAGTGTCTACAATAAGAGTTGATGGATGGAGGATGCATGAGAGTTTAGCGGATGAGGGATTCCATGGAATACATTTCTTAGGGAGAATAAAGTATGATTGTTTTGTATTGGAGGAATTGATTGACCAACAGTGTCCAGAAACACATTCTTTCCACTTCCACATTGGCGAGATGACTATTACCTTACAAGATGTGAACCTTCATTCTGGGTTATTTATTGATGGAGTTATTAGGTTTTAGTCCACCTGATATGAGATAAATGGTGGTATTTTGAAGATTAAGTGGCTTCTAAACCAGTTTCCTGATTTTGTGAAAATCTCGGTAGATGCCACTAAGAAGTTGGTTGATGTCCTTGCACACATATTGGCATGATGCCTCTCATCTTACAAAAAAAGGTTATAAAATGAAGGATACAAGATGTGGTGGCGATATTTTATTGGCTACATCGATAATGGACCCGGCACACTCTAATTAAAAACACCAATATAATTATGACACCTCATTTTGTAAGCCACGTTTTGTAGCCATTTTTTGTAACTATATTATTTCCCATAAAATGCTCATGTGTGCATACTTTTCATTGAAATTTTTTATCATACCGGCGGCACAATATTTAGATTACTATAATTCTGCCAGGCTCAGTTACTCAGCAACTGCAAATTTAACACTTAATATGAACAAGAAAAAGCATTAGCACTGTCAGAAAATTATCAAGGTTTAGAACAAGTATTATTTGTACTATTCATCAACAAATTGCAACTGTCCTTGGTTAATAACACAAACAAGAAGCCTTCTTTTATGCCGAGTCTTCACACTATCCAGTAGGAGTATTGCCAAAGAATAAACTTTAGTGAATGGTGTTAAACTTTCCGGGACGGAGGGAGTATTATGCCAAGTCTTCAAAACCCAGAAGGTCGGTCAGTCAGTGAGTGAGTCCTAGTTGGGAGGAATTCTGTCAGATGTATGGCTTTCTACATTGTCTCCCGTGTCAACTGAACCACAACTCTCCTTCATGGACTCGATATCCATACTGGTTGTACGGGTCTTCCTATTTCTTCGATCCTGCAAAAAGACATGATACATTTTTTACATGAGCTTCTCAACAAATTCGCAAACCACGTCCTTAACTAAAAAATTGGCAGGAAATACGGAGTTTGCATCTGGTGAAAACAAATACTCCCTCCGTCCCAAATTGATAGTCTCATATAATAAATTTTCAATAATTTCTATGCAACCGATAAATCAAATATAGAAACATGTAATAAAATTAAAAAAATACTATAGAAATCGCTGCGTAGCGAATTTACGCGAAAAAAACATTTAATTCGCTATTGTTAGTAGCATGAGCCTAGAAGGGAAATACTATTTCATGTCGGTCATTTGACCCATACTTTTTAAAAAGTTTTTTTTTCTGAGAAAAAATCTTGTTGAAACATGAAATCTATATATATATACTCCCTCCGGCCCAGCACAAGTAGGAATAGAGGAGGGGGCACAACAATTAAGAGAAAAGTAGTGCATGTGTGGTAAAAAAAATGGAGAGAATACGTGGGGTAAATAGTAGTGTTAGGTTGAATAAATTGAGTGGTGGAAAATGAAAGAGAGAGAATGAGTGGGGTTAAATGGTGGGGTTGGTTGTTGAATATAATATATTAAAGCATTTCCATTTTTGGGCAGTCTCAATTGTTTTGGGACGGCCTAAAAGGGAAAAAAACTCTTGTGATGGGACGGAGGGAGTATATATTAAAGTTGGTGAGGAAGGTTATGGATTTGACAAGTGGACTTGTTATAGTAAAAGCTTGATTTTGAAGAGCAGCATCAACATCATTAGGGACGGCAGCGGGTCGGGCACGGGCCGGGTTTCTATAAACCCGGACCCGACCCGCACTAACAATCCACTTACCGAACCCGTCCCGGACCGAATGCCAGGGGCCTGTATCCGCCCCGGCCCGACCCGAAATCACTAAAACCCTAATTTTGAAGCCCAAACTTATCAAGGTAAACAGTTAGATTTTTATTTTGAGATTGAGCCAAATGTAAAGAAGAGAAGAGAGAAGGTTTATAGAAATCCATGAGCTAAAGAAATTTTCTCATGAAATATCATACCCCAATATGAGTATATTATGAAAACCTATTCACTTTTTTGGATTTGAGAAACATTAATAATAGGGAGAGATAGTCACGGGCAAAACAATTGAGGCACCGACATTGACATACACTGAGATTTCAAAATGCAGTGGGGAATTGTTCCAAAAAGAAAGTGGGGAGATGAAGTGCAAGAGGCACTACTCTTTCTATGTTCGTTAGTTTGTTTGGGAAAGAAAGAGGATTAAGTCTGAGTGAGAAAGAGGGAAAGGGGATGAAATTGAGTGTGTTTGTCTGAGAGAGAGAGAGTTGAAAAAGAGGAGGCAGATTGTAAGTCTCAAGAAAACCCTAGAATTTATATATAAGTGGTAGGAAATATAATTGAGAAAAGATGAAGGGACTAATTAATAAAAGATGCAGGGACCTAATGGCAAAGAGTGAAGGACATTTGAGCAAATAAGGAGGATATCAACATGCGTAACAGTAACAGGTCGCATCATACGGGTCGGGCCGGTTCGGGTCGGGTTTCGATGGAATACCATACCCGACCCGCTACGGGCCGGAACCTTCTGGGTCCGGATAAATTGCCATCCCTAAACATCATCTTAAAATCTAAATGACTTTTGATATTCTCATTTTTAGCTAATAATACTAGCTTATATATTAGTTACTATATAGGGTAACTATAATAGTTAATTGTATAGTAATTATTACTAATAATATTTACTATTATAGTTAACTATAATAGTTGACTATCTATTAATATTTAAATATAATTGTTAACCATTACTAGTTAACTATTATATTTAACTATTAATAGTTAACAATTATTTTTAACTAATATGATTAACTAATATTATTAATAGTATTAATTAAACATAATCGTTACTATATATGTTAACTATTATTATTAACAGTATTATATGAGTTAACTATTATTATGAATAGTATTAGTTAACTATAATAGATACTATATAGGTTAACTATTACTATTAATAATATTAGTTAATCATAATAGTTATTATATATGTTAACAATAGCCCTCTTAAACACTACCACTGACACTCTTTAGCACCCCACCAATAAAACTCTATGGCTGTTTGTAGATCTTAAAATTCCATTTGATTTGATATGTGGTGGACCACGTGGTTCATCTCGAGTCAAAAAGTTAGGCTCATTGCCGCACATACGCTCATAACCACATTCACTGGTACTAACAAAACACAAGCACTGACACTCTTTATAACTTCACACTACCGGCACTCCTTATAACTCATACTGGCAATACCGGTTTAGAGCGCTAGTGGTAGTGTTTTGAGTGCCAATATTTTGTTTTTGAGTGCCCGTGTGTTAATAATTAATAAGTTACAATTATATACGAGAATGCCACAACGCGTTTTAAAAGTTCCATTTATTTACAAAATGTTACCGCGCGCAAAGTTCCACTAATCTTAAAAAATTTCACCACGCGTCTTAAAACCACGTTTTTCCTAATTGTTTGGAAAAATGGTTTCTCATAAGACCTACTTTGTCTTTTTTTTGTTTTAATTTTACTTATTAATTTAAAATAAAGTTGGAATGATAGTGTAGATTTTTTTTTCTTGGGCCACGAGCATTGGGATAGAGCCCTTGATGACCAACCCCGATAAAATTAAAAACCATTTTTTTCTTTCGGGATAGATATTATGTGCGGCAATAGATAGTGTATTACATCACATTTGGTTACTGTGACCCAAAAAAACCTACAAAGTAGTGGTGCAGCTACCGTACCATGAAATGAAGGAAATTAAAGTGCCGAAAAGGGCGGAGCCAATGATAAACAAAGCAAGAGGATGCACGGGAAGGAAAAGCACAATAATGACTAAACTACACATCTTCTTTCAAACTCGGGCTATTGAGATGCATTCTATTCCAACTTGGTGGGTGTGTAGATGTAACAACCGGCTCTTTTAATTATTTATTAAGGTGGTGGACTACTATTAATTAAATATGGATTGGGTTTAAAGTTGGCCCAAACTAATTAAAACCCAATAAGGTTAGTTAACCTTTTTATAATAGGAATGGAAACCCTATGCTATATATTAATTTAAAACCCTCCCCTCTTTACTAATCACAAAGAAAAGAAAAAACAAAAAAGAAGAGAACGGGAGAGTGAGACGGCGGCGAGAGACAGAGAACGGAGAGAGAGAACAGAGGCGCGAGAGGAAGAAGAAGGAAGAGGGGAGTCGAGTTCGTTCATCCAAGGTACTTCCAATAAGCTTAACCTCTTCTCTTCAACCTTAGTAAATCAAATCTTTGGGAAACCCTAAATTCTATTAATCATCTAGGGTTGAGAAATTGGGTTTATAAAATATATTGTGCAATATATATACAATATATTATACATCTATGCGTGTATATGTGTGTGCGGTGTGTGTATGTGTTGAGTGCAGAGTGCGGATGTGTGTGTGCAGTGTGTGTGCAACGTGTGTGTGTGTGTGTGAGTTGTGCGTGTGTGTGTGTGGGTTGTGCAGTGTGTGTGTGTACCCAGAGGTGTGTAGTGTGTGTGTACAGAGTGTGTGTGTGTATCCAGAAAGTGTGTAGTGTGTGTGTACAGAGTGTGTGTGTATATTAGGTTTCTTTGTGTGTGCAGAAAAGGTGTAAATAGTGTGTGAATAGTGTACTGTGAATAGTGATTATGAATAGTGCACTGTGAATAGTAATCTGCGAATAGTGTTTTGGGGAGAAAATGTAACCCTAGAACGTGTAATTGAGAATGGAATTAATGTAACCCTAGGGATATTTTAGTAATCCGAAAGGGGTATTTTGGGAATACCAATAATGGGTAGAACGAACCCTAACAAAGAGTTTAAGAAGATGAACTCGTGAAGCTAAGAAAGTAAAATAAAGTATAATGGGGACGGGGAATTAAAGTGATTCATGTTCCTAAGAAATCCTCATTTGCATGTTTGTAGATTGTGCACGTGATTTTGCTAAGTGAAGAACGCAAAGTCAAGGTAAGGGATTACGATCCTTAGTTCTTGATGTCTCGATCCTTTAATGTAGGATTCCTATATATTCTTCATGAGTAGTTACCTAGTGGCGGTAACATTTGAATTCTTAAAAGTTGTGAACGCCTTTGAATGTTCCTACCCCTTGACATGTTTTAAATCAATGGTACCAAAACATATCCTTGAAATTGTATGGTGTTCTCGTACCTTGAACACTAAGTTGAAACCTTGCTATATCTTAATGTGGTAAGACATTCGCTTACTTTGCTATATCTAATGTGGTATAGACATTCGCTTACTTCGCTATATCTCAATGTGGTATAGACGGACTAAGTAGGTTAATCTAGTTTGAAATGAAAAAGAACTAGACTTATGTACTGCTTAAATGAAGTAGTTGATTATCATGATAAATCTTACTTAAATGCCCTGATCAGGCATTGCACCTGAAATGGTGACGTTATCTTGGAATTGACGGACTTGAAAGTAAATGCCACCTTTCGTATTTAAAAGTTATTGTTAACTGTTTTTTTTTAATCTTAACGGTTAACTCAATATTTAATGAAAGCTCATCTTGAAAATACTATTATTGTTTCGTTCTTTCCGGTCATCTCTCCTTAGAACCCGGAGAGATCCCGTATGAACTTACTGAGCATTGTTCGCTCACCCCTTCCATAATATTTGTTCTCCAGGATATAAATAGGAGGAGGTCTCGATGGACAAAAGAGGAGTTGTTAAGGTGATAATGAGGACCTTTGACGATGAAGATTTGAAGGAAGTCTTTTAGTAGTAGTTAGAAAGAACTATTTATAAATGTTTATTTAAATGATGGTTATAATTAGCCGTAGGAGTTTTGAAAGATAATTAATTCGCTTCCGTTATTTATTTCGAATAGGGGTTAGAGATACTAGCCGTTGATGTTTGAATTATGGTTTAAGACCGTTGTTTTCCCTCATTTGGGGACGGATTTTATTAAAGGATATTATATTATATTACTCCGAAATTCGGGGTGTTACAGTTGGTAATCAGAGCTCCGGTTTAGGTTTACATGGGAGACTATAGAAAGAAGTTAAGACTATGAGGAGAAATAGTACTTAACGTAGATTGGGCTTTAGAACTCTGATAAGGAAGATAGTACTTTTGGGGAAATTACCATTTTAGGAAACTTACCTTTTGAGGAAACGTTCTAAATTAGGAAACTTTCTAAGTTAGGGAACTTCCAAATAAGGAAACTTACTATTTGGGAATGAACCTAAGGTGAGATTTGTAGAGGAGTATAAGTATATACTGGGAATAATCTTGAATGATTGTGAATGAATGTGTCTCTTCCTTCAGAATAAAACACATTATGAGGTTTATGGGATTCGAATAGTGGTTTGTTTTCATTGTAAATCATGGACAGACCTAACAAAATCAAGGATGTTTTGGAGACATGTAGCTCTAAGAGAAAAGTTGATCCAACGTTATGTTTTGGGGATCAAAGGACTAAAGGAAGGAAAAAAAAAAAAAAAAAAAGGTTACGCAAGAAAGCGGAAGTTGAAAGACAGAGATTGGGCTTCACGTATGATAAATTGGTGCAAGACTGGAAAGAATTGAAAACGCCAAGCACTAAGAAGAATTGGAAGAGACAAAGACAAAGTGACACCGAGAGATACCTTGAGCAGACTAGAGGACAAGTCTATATATGGTTTGACGAAGTAGAACGTTTAAAGGCAACTATAGTCATAAAGCAAGAACCAATGGCTCCTATAGGCAACGAGGCGCCAAATGAAGAAGAATTGGTAGCTCAAGTTGAAATCAAGGAAGTAGATGTTATCATAGAGGGAATGAAGCTACCCCAATCATAATTGATGATGATGAGCCACAAGAAGTACCAACCAAAAGGTCTAGGAAGACTAAGGGATCCAAGAACAAAGTGAAGAAGGCTCCAAAATTGTTATGTGGGGACCTAGAAGAAGGCCTAGAAAAGTTGGAAGGTGGGACAACGAATACTTTTAAATTTTCATTGCTAGTAGAAGTAACTAGTAGTAGTTTGAAAACTCATTTGAGTATCTTTTCTGTACTTTGAAATCGTTTTAATTGTGAACATATTCCATTTATTAATAAAAGTGATTTTCTCTTATATGATTCCTAAAAGTTTTGTGATTTCATTTATGTTCTGTAGTGTTAAAGTGTGCGTTAACTAAGAACAAGAAAGTATAGTCTGTTGAAACGACTAATGAATGAAAAGTATGGTCTAGTGAAATGGCCAAATGAAAGTGATAAGGGTCTATTGAAATGACCTATGAAAGTAAATGTGGTCTAATGACACGACTAACGAAAAGTGAAAACGGTCTAGTGAAATGACTGTGATATGTGATTAAGTCAAGTGAAACGACTTACCAAGGAAGTAATGGTCTATTGAAATGACTGAAGTGAATAGTTATGGTTTAATGAAACCCCAAAGAGTCCAGTAAAGTCGACTAATGAAACTACTGATGGTACTACTGAATGACCTATGGGAAATGTTAAGGTCTAAAGAGGCGAACAAGGAGTATAGTAAGTTGACTAATGAAAGTAGTATTGGTTCATTGAAATGACCAAAGGTCTAGTATGTGACTTTATTTGAATGATTAGTCTATTGAGATGACTTATATATGTAAATAATGAGTATTGTTAGCAGGTGAGCTAACCTAGAGCAAGAAAAGTATGGTTCGAGTGTGAAAAGACCATGAATATTAATTGGTTTAGTGGGACAGCCAAGTGTGAACCATAGTGGTCAAGTGAAGCGACCAACGAAAGTGAAAAATGGTCTATTGGAATGACCGGTGAAAATAGTAAGGGTCTAGTGGATCGACCTTCGATTAGTAATTAAGTCTAGGAAAAGACAACTAAAGTAAGAATGCCAAATAAACCGATCAAGGAAGAGATAATGGTCTATGAGGGTGACCAATGAGATAGGAAGTGGTCTAATGAAATCGACCAATAAGACTAGTGAAATTGACTAATGGAAAGGAAGTCAGTCTATTGAAACGACCAGTGGTCTAGTACACGACTATGATTCGAATGATAATCTGTAGGGATGATCTACACGTATAACATGAAAGATGATAAGCATTGATGGTATGAGAGTGCGTGAAAAAAAAAATGTCTCATGTTCATGATAGCACAGAAAGTATCATATTATTCGGCGAGTATCCGTAATGCCAAAATGGCTGAGTTCTTGATGTTAAACTCAAGGAATAACTATGTCTAAGGGAGTTCTGGAGGATGGAACCAAGACAAAAATAAATAATTTGGAAGTCGATTTGATCGAATTGGAGGTTGGTGAATTCGATGATGTAATCTTAGGAATGGACTGGTTAGCTGCATACCATGCCATGTGGACTGTTTTAAGAAGGAAGTTTACTTCAGATTATCGTCTGGAAAAGGGTTTAGGTTCCAAGGCACGGAGCCTAGGACTATATTAGACTTTATTTCGTGATGAAAGCTTGCAAATTGTCAAGAAAGGGTTGTGATGGATTTTTGCCTACATTAGCGAGAATGACCAAAAAGGAAGTTAGTATTGAATCTTTGTCTGTAGTTAGAAATTTTGAGGATGTATTTCCAGAAGATTTGCCTGGTATACCACCGGAGAGAGAGGTGGAGTTCTTCTATGGATTTAGGACCAGAAACCGCACCAATATCAAAGGCGCCGTGCAGGATGGCTCCGACAGAATTGAAAGAATTAAAGGAACAACAACAAGAATTGTTGGACAAAGGTTTGATAAGTCCGAGTGTATCACCATGGGGTGCACCGGTGTTGTTCGTGAATAAGAAGGATGGGTCAATGAGATTGTGTATCGATTATAGAGAACTGAATCATGTGACAGTGAGCAATCAGTACCCGTTACCAAGGATAGAAGAATTGTTGACCAACTTCGAGGAGAATGCTACTTTCGAAAATAGATTTGAGGTCTGGTTATCATCAGTTAAGTGTGAGAAAGGAAAATATTGCAAAAACGGCCTTTAGGACAAGGTATGGTCACTATGAGTTTTTGGTAATGCCATTCGAATTGACTATGCGCCTGCTGCATTTATGGAACTGATGAATAGGATATTTCAAGAACTTCTGGACAATGTGTCATAGTATTCATTGATGATATTCTTGTCTACTCAAGGACTAAGGAGGAGCACGAGGAGCATTTGAGGTTAGTTTACAAATCTTAAGGGAACAACAATGTATGCTAAGTTCAAGAAGTCGAATTCTGGTTGGAAAAGTACGTTCTTAGGCCATGTTATATCTAAGGAGGGGGTAGAAGTGGACCCGACAAAGATAGAGGCTATCGTGAACTGGGAGAGGCCTACTACTGTTAGTGAAATAAGGAGCTTTTGGGTTTGGCTGGTACTATAGGAGATTCGTTGAAGGGTTTCTCTAAATTATCTGTGCCATTGACAAGACTGACTCAAAAAGGAGTAAGATACGTTTGGTCAGAGGAGTGTGAGAAGAGTTTTCAAGAGTTGAAGCGACGATTGTGTCTGCACCCGTTCTTACATTACCCTCTGGATCAGACGGGTTTGTAATTTATAGCGATGCGTTGATTAGGGATTAGGCTGCGTGTTAATGCAGAGTGACAAGGTTATAGCATATGCATCGAGACAATTGAAGGTCCATGAAAAGAACTACCCGACTCATGATTTAGAATTAGCCGCGGTAGTATTTGCATTGAAGATTTGGAGACATTACTTATATGGGACGACATGCCAAATTTATACGGATCATAAGAGTCTTAAGTACATCTTTACTCAGAAAGAGCTTAACATGAGGCAAAGGCGATGGCTCGAATTATTAAAAGACTATGATTGTGAAATCTTATATCATCCTGGGAAAGCAATAAGGTGGCGGATGCGCTAAGTAGGAAGCATCATGGAACCCTAGCGACGTTAAAGCCTAAGGAGGTAAGTACGTGGAGTCGTATTGAGATGGTAGGCTTGAAGGTAAGAGAGTCAAGGCTATATGGCACATTTGAGTGTACAGCCTACGCTGTTGGATAGAATCAAAATAGCGCAAGTACTGATGAAGAAGTGAGCAAAGTACGTGCAAACTAAGTGGAAGGGAAATGGAAGGACTTTCGTATGGGAGAAGACGGGATTGTGAGGTACCAATCAAGGA